>QZCP01000171.1:33546-89602 GCA_003956705.1 Brevipalpus yothersi
GAGAGAGAGAGAGAGAGAGAGAGAGAGAGAGAGAGAGAGAGAGGGAGGGAGAGAGAGAGAGAGAGAGAGAGAATCCTATTGTGATTTGGAATCAAAGGAAATTTTTCTTCAAGCATAAGAATACAATCCAAAAAGTTGACTACATTTTGTTACTGGAATTCAAATATTCTTTCTTTCGCTCCATAAGTATATGCAAACACACCTATTGAAAATGTTAGCCAGTCTGTGGAGCAAAAGTTTGGCTTCATCTTGACGTTTAAATGCACTCCAGTTGTGGAAGATATCAACAGTGTAATAGAAATAATGTGCTCAGAGGAAAGAAAGCCAAAGAATATCTGTGGGCTAGGATAACATCGAGTCCCCATGAACCTCATGAAATCAGCTATCTATCCCACTATTCCAATTTTGAAGTCAAAGTTCTCCTTTTTTCAACTTTTCCTGCCTTATTTACGCTTCAATTCAGTCAATTCCACATGAAATGATTAGTCAAGGATCACTGATCTCAATAGTAAGGGGACCGGATTTTGGTAGATGGATAGAATTCAATCGAATTTTCTTCTTTTACTCTATTGGTATCTTCACAGGAACTAGAACGGAAATCAAAATCATGGATTGCTGAGCTTCTGCTCTCTTTCTCTTTCTCTTTCTATTTCGCTTTCTATTCTGATGATCGATATGCTCGATGATACAAGTAAATTGAGTGAACAGAGTCAACGAACTTTGATCCACATGAATTGTGATTCGTATGTAGAGCAAAAATATTTTCTATTCATGATTTATTGAAGGCCATACTATGTATCACAGATCAATGTGGGAGAAAAATTTAAAAAGTATACCTCCATGATTTTGGAGAACATTTTCCTGTTAGCATAGTAACTTCACATAGGAGACCGAAATGAACGGTACATAGGAAGTGAACAATACTTGTTTTTCCATCATGACGAGAATTGAAATCCTAAGTATATTCAGCGAAGCATTCTGATTGGATAAGAATTCAATAACAATGAAGTTTTGTAGATTATACCGAATCCAGGATTTAATCTGATTCTTCTCTTCCCTCTAAATACACCATTCAAGTCCAGCCATTGAGAACACATTCTTAGCCCAAGGCAGACTGAAGATCAACTAGACAAAATGCGCTATTTGAAAACATTATGCATCGGTTCATCACTCTAATGACTTCTACGTAAGCCCAAACGTTTGGACTAACTTTCTGTGCCAAATCCACGTTCAAATGTCGAGTTGTTAGTTCAGCTCAGTCAAAGATACGGTAGCTTCAGGCCCCTGGAAAAAGTAAAGTTTTCCTTCGTGTATAAAAAATATTCCTGATAGAAAAGCGAGAAGAATACTTGCATTGACAACAGGTAACTTTGAAAGATTTGAGACGATGAATGTTGGAAGAAAATTTCAGAATTTGAAAGAGAAAAGTTGATAGATCGAGCATTTTCTCGTTCTCTCTCTCTCTCGTTCTCTCTCTTTCTCTCTGATAAAAATCTTATTGAAAATATGGGTTGAAAGTGTTCAGGTAGTGTTCACTGGAGAGCTTTAGTCATAAAAATCATCTGAGAAAGCAAGGTTGAGGAATACGAATTACCATCAATTGAATGATGAAGTGAAAGATATATAAAATATTTTTCTTTGAGTACAATCTTTTGAGAATCATTCTCTATTCCTCTTATTCATTTGAAATTCTTATTATTCACGAATGAAATGGATGAAAAAAACCCTGGAAACGTGTTCCCAAATTTTTCTCTACTATTTATCTGAGACCTTTATCTGACATGTATATGCATGGTGAGTGAGAGAGAGAGAGAGAGAGAGAGTTTCGCAGTTAGCTCCAATATTGTACATTTTGAGGAAGGAAGTGAACATTCTTAGCAGTAGTGAAAAGCATCTGACTATTCATACTGTGGTGGGAGAGAGATATAAAGAGCAAGTTTTGAAGCTAAAATCTCATGATAGAGGAAGTTCTTGGATAGGATCGAATTCAAAATCACATATAAAGGGAGGGGTAGGACAGGGGATAAAGAAAAGAATTGGAAAAAGTTGTAAATAGTGGAAAACTATGTAACTCGATCGCAAAAATATCATCCTTGAAAGATTGATTCATAAGCCAGTAGCAGTGTAGTTTGAAGAGGAAAAGAAGGTTGTGGTTGAAAGCATAAAAGCCTTGTGGGTGAATATTGAATATATGATGCATATGAGAAATAGAAAGAGAAAAAGAGAGCGAAATAGAAATATATATATATGTATGTAAGTATATACTCATGTACATTCTATTCCACTTGATGTAAGTTTAGTTTTTGGTGAGCATTTTCGCACACAAGTTGCGAAATTTTCATGATTTTCAACTTTTCATACTCTCTGTAGATATATATATTCGCCAATAATTTTACCATATTGAGCTCTGATTTGCAGGATAAGCTATAAGAACATAAGCAAAATAGGACAAACTCTTTTCTTTCCATGCGGATTTGACAGGTTGCTGAAAAGAAAAGTGGGTAAAGGAGAAAAGGATGTAGAGGGAATAGAGAGCGAGACAGCTGAAAAATTTTGACTGATATTCCAAATTCTGAATATAATAAGAGAGGAATAAGAAATTACCCTAAAGAAGGTAAGTTCAAGAGGAAGTGAGAAAGACTGAAGGAAAAAGTTGAGTTTGTCATCCTTCAGCCTACACCTCTTGTATTGGCTGTAAATTTTACTAGCAAGGCAAAGAAAGAGCTTGAATACCTTACCATCAGTATCATAATCGTGAAATGATCGATATTTTTCAAATTACATGCTCTATTCGTTTTCCAGCTGATGGGAATAAAGAGAGATAAAAAAAAGATAGTAGTAGTAGTGGTAGTAGTACACTATGAGAATATATGCCAACCAAGAGGGGATCTCGAGATGAATGAGAAGGATGGAGATAGAAACAAGAGAATGGATAGAAAAGATGGAAGAGATGTCGACTCACAATAATATCATAACAATATTGGTGCAACTCTGTGTATTCCTCGAGTATCATATGCATCTATCTTTTCATGTGTTCATCCATCGGCCCCTACTATTCTCTTTCTAGTCACTTTGAACACACAAGTATGAGTATATCTATGGAAAGAATTGCAGCCCGGTACGTAAGGTGTTGAAGGGAAGATACATGTTGGAATGCAACTTTCACCCACATATATTTCTAAAGAATTTGTGACATGAATATTGGAATATGTACAATTTGGAAACCTTAAAGAAAAGTGATATAATGACAAATAGAAGGAGAAAAGCGAAGGAAATATCATGAAATAGAGAATTATGGAGAATCTAAAAGATGTGTTGAAGGGAACTTTTTTTCCTTTCAGATTGGAATGATAATCGAAAACAGCAATGCATCACACATATACATACAAACACATACGTATAACACACGATTTGTCAGTTCGATTTTTCTGACGAATTGTCTAAGCATTTCAAATGGAAAATCAATAATCATGAGTTTTTCTGTTTGCTTTTGGTGAATATGCGTATTGTAGGAATCTTCTCTCTCATCTGTCTATTCTACTGGAAAATACAAGCAATACAAGCGGAATGGTAAAAGGAAGACAGTCGAAATGATTTGGATGAGGATGCTGTGGGTAGATGCGTGTATGTATGAAACAAAATCATTGCATGTCGCTTACTACTACACATAACGTTATGTGTGTGTAGTAATCGAAGAGCCATCAGGCTTGGTATGGTTGAGCTGGAAAAAGCTGAAGAAGAAAAAGAAGAAGATAAAATCGAAAATACTGAAGAGAGAGAGAGAGAGAGAGAGAGAGAGACAGAGAGAGACAGAGAGATGATGCCGGCTCTATGAGAAGCATAGTAATGAAAACATTCATACAGCATCCTTACTTATCATTTTGATCCCTCATCACTGCCAGGATCTCAAGTGGGAGGGCATATTAGATCGAATAGACAGCAGTTTTTTTCGTACATGTACATGTGTGTGTATACATACATAGACCACCCGGTTGCAAAAGTTAGGGTTTTTGAAATAGAATAGCATCAAACTGAGAGAACTTTTCGAACTAAAATTTGCTGAAATATAAGAATTAGTACCTCATCAGTGAGTATGGAAAAAAATTGAATCAAATTACCCAAGGATTTTAGAAGGCCAGAAAATGAGACGGATGCCATTTTTTACCCGAAAACAGAGATGAAAAATGGCAAAATTTTTATAAAATCCATAAGTCAGAAACTTTTGACCCTTGACCTCTGAAATTTCCAGAAATTTTCTTCCAATTATCATGGAGGCTCCCAAAAATTTCCCATGAATATTACTTGATGCATAAAATTTTCAGGTATTTGCTAAAAAATGCTTTGATTTCCGATTTTTCTTTGTAAACGATTTGGCCCTAAAATCGATGGCCTTTTTTCGGTGATTTTTCTCAAATTTTTCATTTCTGTTTGATTCGATCAAGCAGTATTATACCTTGTCGTAATTCTGTGAACTTCAGCTAGAATTTCCAACAATTTCGGGGGAAAATTGCATCTCATATTATGCCTGCGATAGAATGAAAAATCTAACAAACTTCATGCAACCGGGTGCCTTTATGAGCCTTTATTCCCAATACTTAATAATATTATAGGAAAATAAATGGATCCTACGGTGGTGCAAGGACATGGAATGTTATCATGTTTGTGAAAGATGGGTGAAAATTGTGATAGATAAAAGTATGAGAGAGAAGAGAAAATTTGAAGATTTCTAGAGGGAGAGAGAGAGAGAGAGAGAGAGAAAAGTTTGAACACTTTTTCATCATCTTCTTTGCATCTTTGGGTTTCTCTTTTCCTTTCTTTTTTTTCACACACAGCGTTCACAGACGCTTCATCTCATCATTTTCTTTTCTAAGCGTTTGGGATCAATTTAACAAAGCTTTTGATGCTATCCACCGAATAAGTGACATGAATGTTCATATTCAGATTATCTTTCTTTTCTTCCTTTTTTCTGGGTGCCTTTTATGCATATATTTGCCCCAATTTTGGCTCCCATATTTTTTAACTGAAGATATAAATTCACTTGGTGTGTGTGTGTAAAAATTATGAGTGAAAAAGGCACACATCAATATGAATGAGAAAAAAGTGCCCAAAAGTTGAAGTGAAAAGTCAAAATAACTTGTTAAATAATCTAAATTATTAAAGAATTACATTCACTTCTAACTTGTTCATAGAAATGGCTGAAATGCTCTCGTTGATTGTGAGGAGAGAAGGGGAAAAGAAATCTCTCTCATCCTCATCTTTTGATGATGGAGATAAATCACTTCATCATTTGGAAATGTTTGGACAAGGTGAAAGATCAAAGTGCTGCTGATGATGAGACTGAGAGACTCCGATGATGACGAAAATGATGATGGTTATCCTCCACAATAGAAGGAAGAGAGAGAGACTGACAATGGAAAGGATGGAGAAAGAGGTAGAGATAGAGAGAATAAGATGGAGAATAATAGGAAACATAATGAAGCCAACGAGTGGAAAGAATGAAGAACATGAGTCCATCAGAAAGTATGAGGATAAAGATGAAGAAGAAGAAGAAGAAGAAGAAGAAAGATGAAGTGGAAAAAATCGGTGATGATAAAGTTCAATGGAAATATTTTTCAAAAGAGGTGGAGAAAATTTTCTTCTTCTCTCTCTCTATCTAAGATTTTGCAGGAGACATCAATTCTTCAAACAATAAAAGGCTATTTAATCCTATTTTTTGGTCCAAAAGAGATATTGATTGATGATATAAATTGCTAATTTGCCGTTGAAATTATTATTTCCATTCCAAGGATACCCATACATACATGGGCTGCATAGACTGATACTGAATCTCATAAGGTACTCAATTTCATATGGTAAATATCACTCACAAATCAGAACGATTTTCGCACACACAGAAATCTTGATTCAAAATCAAATCAAGAGACTGGCAAGAGATGATAATTCGAAAAAAAAGAATTGAATATAACCATAAAGATCACTTACCAGGTGATGTAAGATTGAAGACCAATATATATCCATGGGCACTACGAAGGGCACAGGCCCGAAAATCAGTCCACTCATAGAGTGTATTGGATGGAAAATAATTGATCATTGGCATGTCCATTATTTTGATTTCATGAACAATACCATTCAAAACAACGGTAAATGTGTAACTATTATCACGAGGATTCAAAATGGTTGCTGAACGCTTATCAATGAAAGTTGATTCCAAAAATTGATGAATTATTGAACTTTTACCAGTTCCGGTTGCACCTAGGACGACCAGTTTAACCAGAGGCATACCACAATGCTAGCTGCACCCACACTTATCGGCTCGTGTCGTCCCGTTTTGGTGTTTACCTCCTCTGTCCGCATCTCCCGTCGATCAAGACGATCTAATTGATTTAATTAATTTACCTTTTCCTGAACCCAATAATCAAAGAAGAGAAAAAACTCTGCTACCTCACTTTTGCTGTTGCTGCTGAACTTAAGCTATCTCTCACTTTGCTCAATCACCTTTGGCTCTATCTCTCTTCTTCACCAATTAACGATTACAATCGAGCGATAATGATGATTATGATGATGGCCACTATTTTTCCACAATAACAACCAGTATAAACATTAACCAATCAACCAGTAACAATTATAATATTCAACGATGATGATTGTGAAAGAAAAAAAAGTGTCCACACATAGACATTAATACACACACATACACACAAACACACACACAGAGACACACAAACACACAGACACAGAAACAGATAGTTATGAAAGTAGTAACAATCAATGGATAGGATGACTAGTTGATCAGAACCTTGAGATTTTTCCTTTCTTGATAACTTGAATAACGATCAACGAAAATTATCATGTAGAACACATTGGAACGTAGGCCTTTGGGAATTGAGGTTAACTTAATTTGTAGTTGTTGCTGCTGTAGTTGTTGTAAGATGTTAATGATCCATTAAGATGGTCTTTATGTTTTGGATTAGATAAACGAAAAAAATATCACTACTCAATAGAGGATGATAATTTACACTTTTTTCCGAATAATGAGACGAATTATGATTATAACGGTAATTGATCGATTGAGTAAATTTTTTTCACTTTTTCTATGATGAGTTCTTTTTTCGCACAATCAATCGCTTCTTGAATCGAAAATTATGCAATCACATTGACGTTAAGGAGAATGAAGAGGTGTATATAAGAAGAAGAAGAACAAGTGATGGACTTTTTGGGTATATATATATATATTCTAGGTGGAGAATAGCATCAAAGGAATAATGTTGCTGGATGGTTGTATGGTATATGTTTGGAATAGCTTGAAGCAAAATAACAGATAAAAGTCAAAACAATACCATTTTTGGGGCAATATAAACGAATCGTTTGCTCATCTCCTGGAGCGATGAAAAGTCTACTATGAATGATGATATTATGAGGATCCGTAGAATGATCAAAATTTTGTCGACTATGAAATTATTTTCACACCCTTTTCGAATGATGATGAACCAGTGGGAGTTGATTAAGAGAAGAAGAGAGAGGAAGAAGAGAAACGATAATGAATATAATTTTCCACAAAATTCAATGGCTATAAGTGGATCAAACAAGGCATCAGGAGAAAACTAAGTTGTATTATCATCACTCATGTAAGAATGTTGCCAAAATTGGTAGGAAATTCCAAGATAAGATAACTTTTCGAAATGGACACACTTTTTCGTTGTCTCTGAAACAGTCTTGTGTACAAACACACAGAACACAATTGTTAACAATGATTAGGGAGGAATAATTGATTAACAATAAGAGATGAATTTTTTTCACTTAACGGTGTTGTTACTGTTGATGAGGATGTTGCTTTTGGCGGTTCTTTAAGTTGTTGATGTTGATGTTGTTGTTAAGTGTGTGATGTGGAATGTAAACGATGGTCAAGTGATCCGGATCCAGTGTTGATAAAAGTAAAGTGAGCAGAATATTTGTGTGAGTAAAGTGTTGATTAAGTGTTCAATTAGATTGAGAATTGATTTTTTTTCTTCCTCGCTTTGTTCGCTGTCACTGATTAAAAATTTTGATGATCTAATATGATGATGTCTTATTGCTTCCACAAATGGTATCATCATTACTGGTATGATAGAAAATTATGTTTAAATAATACACTGGAATCAAATTGAATTGTAGGTGAGAAAAAATGCTCAATATACCGGATAACATGTTCAAGTGTGTACTGATCAATTTGAATCATCATCATTCTCATAAAATTTGAACAAGTGTGGACATCATTTCTCTCCTCTCTTAACATTTCCAATAGTATGTCCATCATCTTCTCTATTCTTTTCTCTTCTCGATCCTCTTTTTGCTCTTCCTTTCTTCATTTACTCGATACATATACACAAAGACCTACAGACACATATGCACGGAATATACGCACACACACTCTCTCTAATACTCCGATAGAGATGCTTGATAATGATGAGAACAACTTTCAACGACGATGGATGCAACGGAAAAGGATGAAGAGATCTGGATGAGGTGAAGAGAGAGAGAGAGAGAGAGAGAGAGAGAGAGAGAGAGAGAGATCTTTCAAGCAGAGAGACTGTGTGTTTCAAGAGAGAGAAAGATATTCGTCTTCTTTTTCGATGTCGAAAGAACATGGACAAGAGAGAGAGAGAGAGAGAGAGAGAGAGAGAGAGAGAGACGAAGGAGCTTGAGAGAGTATGTTACATAATTTCCATTCTCTCTCCAGACTCTCTCTTTCTCTTTCTCTCTCATAGCCATAGAGCGTTTCTAAGTGATGCCGAATAACTAGATCGATACAGAGTCGGACAGAGATCGAGTTCGAAGTTTCTATCCTACTTTCTCCCTGAAATATCCGCATCTTTCTACCGTTCATTTGCTCTCTTTCTCTCTTTCTCTCTTTCCATCATCCCCCATTGCACAGCCTCTTCCACATTCTTTCCATCTCTCTCTCTTCACGATATTCCTTATTATATGAATCTCTCTAGTCTTCTCCTCTCACTCCCCATTTCATCGATTCTCATCCAACAACTTTTTTGACTTTCTCCATTCCATTTCCTCTATTTTTTTTTCCTTTTTTCCATCTTTCTCTCTCTCTCTCTCTGTCTTTATCTCTCTCTCTCTTGTTTTTGTAACGATACATACTCCTACAGCACATTTGATTTCCTTTTCAATTGTGTCCACTTGTAAATGTTCTCAAAATGAAAGAGAGCAGATCAAGATGATGATCCCATCAAAAAGTTATTGCTCTCTCATCTCAGGTCATATTCAAGCTCAAATAATGTCTTCCACTGATTTTGGTGTCAATAGGAGGTGATATCTGATCATTTTGCTCAATTTTGCGGTCAATCGATGGCGTTGAACTTTTACTGTGCAAGAGGGACATTTTTGTCGCTCCATAATCGATATTATTTTCGCGTTTAGACAATATTTGTGATATTTTATGCCTGAACACTATGTCAGTTGAATATTCACCGAAAATTCAGGTTCATTTGATTATAATTCTGATCTAAAATTCTGGCTACTGGGGGAATATCTTTTCCGTGCTGAGGAAAGTTTGACAAAGTTCCGAAACTAGTGGGCATTTAGACAAAATATATGTGTTCTGATATCGTCGAAGCGATAAATTCGAGTATAAGAGATAAAAATTCGTGATGAAAGATGTTTGGAATATTTGATACGATTGACTCCAATAGAAGCAAACCATTTTTTTCTGGTTGAATTGCCATACTTCACCACAGAAGTGAATATAATCGAATATGACTAGACCTCGAGATTCCAAAAAATGAAAGTCGAAATCATTACAGAATAGATGAAAAAACTCCATGAACGAAAAGAGGAGAGAATATTGCTATGAGCATGATAAAATGAGATCATTCAACCAATTTGATGACAAAAAATTCGTATTTCTCATGCTGTCAAATCTGTAGACAATCAAGAATCATTCAAACAAACAATCCAGCCAACAATCAGTTTTCAACGCCAAGGAGAGAAAAAGATGATGCATCAATGGCAATACAGATAGAAGATTATGAGTGAGAATGAGACTAATAATATTTCTGAATATATGAGATAATCGATATTCACAGAACGCTTATTTTAATGAATCAAAATTCTTCTCATTCTTCCATGTAAATTTGAGAATAGATGAACTTGTATCATAAAATTCCGACAAGATTTTAATATGGCTATTCTGAGGAACTAGATATTTTTATGAATAGAGAGAGAATGATGAACCAGCTCCTTCCAATAATTAATTTCCAATATTTCCTAGGTTTATAGTAGTTGACTTTTGTTGTTTTAAAAATTGATATCTGTTGCAATAATCTGTGTAGCCACCATGATCCATAATGCTGTCGATCCACTGTCTCCAAAAAGACACATTCACATAGAAAGCTGATTTACTGGGGATCAAAAACATTTTGTCACAATATTTCCAATTTTCTTCTCTTCAAGAAAAATATTTCTAATCACTCACTTGCAATACTGAAAGCCGCCTGATATGAGTCCTATCAGCATATCTCCAGAATTTCCTTCATTTTTCAACACAGCAGGACCTCCTGAATCACCATAACAAGTACCTCTAATTTCACCAGAGGTACAAAAGTATTTGGGACTTGAAAAACCAGGGTAGAAGCTACAATTACCATCTGGTAGCAATTGGATATCAGTTTTCATCAGAATGGAAGAGCTTTCTCCTGGCGGTACCTCATTACTTTTTGTATTGGAGACATTGAGGTATCCCCAGCCAGCAACTGTTATGCTCTTTTTTGCATCTAATCTATGATTAGATTTGATCATATTGATTTTTTTAAATTTATACGGTTCCTGATCCAATTGAATTGGCTGTCTCAATTTCATGAGAGCAATGTCTCCTCCTTTGTCTTTTGGACAAAAGTATTCACTCACTTGATGTTTTATTCCACTTTTAAATGTAGATACAGTGTTGTCATAATTTGGAATCACGTAATGCATTCCTCTGGTCAGACCTGCTCTCATCACATGTTCCACGGTAAGAATCCAATATGACCCTAAAATCACGCCAGCACCGTAATTATCCGACGGATTATCACTATGGCTAATAGCTACAATGTAAGGGAATTCATCTTTATTAGCCTTTTGGCCATTACGAATTTTCGATCCTTCAGGTGGGTCTTTTCTGAGATGGTGATTAGAGAATTGTCCAGTTGAGTATTTTAATTTGCTTGATTCATCTTGTTCCTTTGTTTGAGAGTAAGATGGAGATGGAAAATTGGAGCAAAACACAATAAGTATCACGCTCAAGAAATCCATTTGAAAATTTATACTTTTCTATCAAAATTCACAATACATAATTTTGGAAACAGTTCTTTTTCTTTCAATTCAATTTTTCTGTTAACTCAGATGATTTTCATTCTCCAGATTATGGAAATATTCTGTTACCCTTCAAACTTGCGCTTGCTTAGCTTTCTCGGTATCAGATGTCGAAGGTCTTTTGGTTGGAATTAAATTAGCTAAATTGTTAGGCCATTTACTTTCATCTAGAAGAATAAATTTTCGAAAGTTTTTCTAGCTAAAAGTGAGAATTTGATGAGTTTCTCGACTGGTGGAATGAGCTTCTTGTATCCTCAAATGCAATGAAGTCCATACTGCTTGTTGCTCAATTTGTTTCTGATGATTTAGGAATGCGATTCATAAGATCTAAATTCGCCGATCAAAACTCATGATTGGTATCCAATTTTCCAGAGGGAGCATGCAAGAGTCACATCATCCCGGGATGATGTGATAGATAATCGGCCGATTATCTAAACATCACCACATCTCGGCTAGTTGAAGACAGCTATTTAATTCACGTAGTTTCAAACAAAATGAGAAAGTTCTCATGCATGGACCATGGTCAGGGAAGGTATCATGAATCTGTGGTTCTGGCCAAAGAGGACCTCTAATCGAATCAAAAGGCCACATACTCCAGCGTTTTGAATAAAAATTTACCAACTTTTCGAAAGCAACATACAGCCTATTCGAAGAACCCGAGATATCAATGCTAATCAATTGATGGACAACAATGTCAGAAGGTGCAATTGTCTTCGGGACTCTCATCCACCGGTGCCACTGAATGTGCGAGTTTGTCTCTTTCTTGGTCCTACCTGTTCCGGAACGCAACACGATACCCTACGAGCTGGCTACCAAATTGTCAGCTTTTATGATGAAGGGGAAAAGTTTTGCATTGTTGAATTGAGAGTTTGAGGCTCAGATTGTATAGATGAAGAGAAAAACTGGCAAAAATTTTTTTTATCGAAACAGATTTGTTTATAAAGAAAACACACACACACACACACACTGTGTGTAAGGAGCAAATAATCAGGATAGGAAAGCATAGATTGTTCGATAGTGAGCCCATTTATCAAGGTAGCAAATAGACACCCACACACATTAGCTGTTACTATTTTTTTATCTATTCTTTTTGTTGGTATGAAATACTTTACCCTGAAAAAAAATTTACCAGAAAAAGAATCAGATTGATCATCTCTCTCTCTTTGTCGACATTTGCCAGGAAGTAGAGTGAGGGAAGTTAAATACTCACTGGTTCATCTATTTGCTCTCTCTCTCTCTCTCTTTCTTTCTTTCTTTCTTTCTGATATATATCCCTATTTCTTATTGATTTTTCGTCAAAGCCAAGCCAAGTTTAGGGCACAAGGAATGCACTATTACCTGGGAACGAAATATAATATGTGGAAACCTTGAGCAAACGTGGAAGAATTGCTTGCGTGACTTTGTGAGTATGGATACATCAAATCTTTCGATTCTGTTTCTCTCTAGTTGATTGCAGATATACAGCATTTCAGCATGGATTTAACCATTGAAAAGTGAAGATAGAGAATGGAGAGATGTGTATAATAATGGGAGATGAAAAGTGGCAAAAGTTTCAGGAGTGAACAAATCAATAGCAGTTTGAAGAATTCGAGAAAAGATTTTGATTTTGATTCCATAGCCTGTGATTGGAAATAAGCTTCCAATAGATCAAGAGAAAACTTTCATTCAGTTCATGTTTGATTTCGTAAACATGTTTTTATTCAATTTTTTTCCTTCATACTCTTTCCCTCAATATACCAGAATGTTTCCAATTGACCTGGTCAATTGGAGTGTATAAGGTATATAATCATCAAATGATCTATTTTTTTCTATACATCTACCGATAGTAACAGATAATCGGCTGAAAGAGAGAGAGAGAATGTATCTGATGAGTTCACTTATATAAATCTACTCAGACTTCTCTTTCCATCTTAGTTTTTTCTTCTTTCTCTCTCTCTCTCTTTCACTTCTTTTTCTTCCTTTTTTCTCCTCAGGCTCTAATTGACCTATCATTCTATGGCTGAGAACATAAATCAATAATATGACCAATTCCTCGAATCTATTGAGCAATTCAATTTTCCAATTGAATACACCGTGAGTGCGCATTTGTAGCATTCTGAGACCGATATCCTAGGGAAACACTAGATTCATTGATTAATGTCCAAATGAGCACAGAAATTAGTCAACTATTGTATCACAATGATATTCAAGAATGCCAAGTTCCATCAAATAGAGTTTCTCTCTCTCTCCATCTATCTCTCTTTACTAGATGATATCTATTCTCTCTTAGACACTGTTCAAGTGACACTACTCATCTTCACCAAGCTGTGTGTGCGAGTGTGTACAGATCAAGTTAGTGTGGATCCAAAGTGATGGTGGCAGAGAATTTTATCAGATAAGAAGGAATGCAGTCGACGAATTGGCAAGTAGTTAAGTGTTTCTACAAACACACACAATACATGAAAAAGAAGAAGTCTCAGTTTTTGGGGGTTGATAGTACAAGTTACAGAAAGTGACCGCCAAGCAAATAAGCAGGCCAAGAATAACTAGCTGAACTTTCCAAAGTGGTTTCTTGCTTTCTCTCTCTCTCTCTCTCTCTCTCTCTCTCTCTCTCTTACTCTTATTTTTATTGATTTTCGATGCAGAAATTAGATTAGTGATATCAAAATAGAGACTAACCCAAAGAGTAAGATAGCGAAAAAAGAGATCACAAAAAAGAGAGATGAGATAATAAGAAAGTTGGCCAGTCTCAGTCAAAGAGAGAGGGAGAAATGGAGGGAGAGAGAAAAAGTAATGTTTTATCAGTCTTTTTCTACATCCATTGGAATCATTTGTAGAGCAAAAAGAGGAATAGAAAAGAGAGAGAGATACAGAGACATCAACAGAGAAATAGAAGGACATCGACATAGTCATGAATCATCATGAGAGAACACAAATCACACTTGAATGGTTTTTTATACTGTTGTTGGGTATATCCCGTGAACGACGTTTCAGGCCATCCAAGTAGATGTCTCGTCTAAATGCACCAGCATTGAGAGGAATATCGTCTCTTCCAGGCTTTATTTTCACTTCCATCAATGCGTATACCGGCTTGTGATCGGAAGTCTTCACCCGCTGGGCACAATCGTATACTATACATGATACTTGATCACTACGCTTACAACGATACAGTATACGATCAGTATATGATGGCACACGCTGTCGTAATATATCGAAACCATCAGTTCCAATACGATACTTATAAGTGGGTGCAAATCGTATAGCCGCTTCCCTGAAGCCATAAAATATATCTCCCTTGTCCAGAGCTTTGGATAGTTGATCATCATGTAACAGTGCTTCAAAAGATGTCAAAGATGCTCTGAAAAGAAGGAAATAGAAAGAGAGAGAGAGAGAGAGAGAGAAGACAAAAAAGAATGATGAACAGATAGAGAACATGTCAGGATGTATTGAGAAGAAGTAAGATATTTGCACAGAGAAGAAGTAAAAAAGTGGAAAAGGTATTTCCTGTGGATTGTTAGAGATAAGAATAGACTTATCGGAAGTCAAAATAAAGTAGAGATGGGCAAAATATCGAAAGGAGTTCATCAATTGGATTTTGCCACTTCATCATTGAAATTCTCATTTTGCTAGTGAAAAGTGAAAATTTTTCCATCCTCATTTGGTCTGTAAAATTCGATTTCAACACGATGAGAATTGGAAAATCAACCTATGTAAACATCATTCATGACAATGGCCATCTTTTGAATTTCTGGCTGAACAAATCAGAAATATTGAGCACCTACATTAACCCACATACACATACACACAAAATCATTTCATGTATTGTAATGTAAATCAGAACAATCATCATCCGATTGAATTGATGAGAGAAAGAGAAAAAGATTCATCCCATATAATCAGTGGAGCTATTCAGCAGGAAATCATAGATTCTGCATGGTGTAGAATGGAAAAGCATCACTTATATGTATATAAATAAATATATATATAGCATTCCAGTAGTCTTTAGTATACACAAAAATTGTATTTAGCATGTATCGTGAATCACTAGTGGAATGAGTCTTGTGGATAGGCAATTTATGAGAATTAGAGTTTGCTAAAAAGTTTTTTTATTCTCCTACTTTCTTCTATGGCCATTGCAATGAATACATCCTCTTAACGCAATGAGGTCTCAAGCTAATGTAAAACAGGCTATTCTGAATTTGAATAATTAATTCCCATATGATTGGATGAATATGAGATTTGGTACAATGGTAGAGTATTTTGTTGGAAGTTGATGAACAGAAGGCTCTCTGGATGAAGAGAGAAGAGAGAAGAGGAGAAAAAAAAGTATCTGGCATCAGAAATCTGACTTTCGAAATACTCTCGTGAATAGCGATACATAATACTCAAATAAATAGAGAGAAGAGAATGAATTCGCGGAAATCTTTAAGATAATGAACCGGTAACAATAAAATCACAGAAAAAACAGAAGACTACAGGTGATCAAGCTTCTGGTGATGTTAATTGAAGAGAAGTTCGCATGATATGATGAATACATTTGAGCTAATAATTTGAATCTCATTCAATTAAATTTTTCAGAAAAAGTTGGAAAGAGAGATGAATTGTTCTACTATGGATATAAAGAAAGAAAAAAGAAAGAGATCACTCAAAAGTAGAAACTTCCAATTTCTAACTGATGTATCATCGTTTTGTGAACAATTCAAGAATTTGCTAGAGAATTTTATTAAGACCCCATCTTCACACCCGACGAGAAGGACTCTCGAATATTGTTGATCACTCCATGTAAAGCAGGCCTATTTTCAATGCTCAAATAAATTGCAAGTTTATCAATTTCTAATCAATCTTACCCAAACTTGAGCCAATCCTTATCTCCTTCCCACTCTTTGGACATTTACTCTGATTACACTCAATACTTGATGACTGTTCCCAATCTTGTGAATTTTAATTATCAAACATGAATCATCTTACCATATCTCTCCCCCTAGATTTCCATAATCTGAACAAGTCTTATTTTCAGCCTCATCATCTAATCCTGTATTTTACACACAGGTGATCTATGGAACTGGATTCTCCTAGGCAGAAAGTTGTGCTCAGTTAAGGAAATAAAAATCACTTTTGTTCCTTAAAAATTGACTTTGCGTCAGTGGTTCAGCGGTAGAATGGATGCCTCCCACGCATTCGACCCGGGTTCGACTCCCGGCTGACGCAATTTTTTGGATAGTTTTATGTTTTTTTTGGAAAAAGTTGGAAAGAGAGATGAATTGTTCAACCATGGGTATATAGAAAGAAAAAAGAAAGAAAGAAAGAAAGAAAGAAAGAAAGAAAGAAAGAAAGAGAGAGAGAGAGAGAGAGAGAGAGAGAGAGAGATCACTCAAAAGTAGAAACTTTTAACTGATGTACCATAGTTTTGTGAACAATTCTAGAATTTGATTGAGGTCAATGATCTGAGTTTGATTAGACCATTAAGGCTGTTCTATCGAATTAAACATCTCATTATCTTTTGAAAACTCAATTACATTCCTGAGATGTTCCCAAGAAAAATGTTGAGTGTATCTCCATACACCCTTACTAGAGCTACAAAGTGAAGAGAATTTTTCGATCACTAAGCATACAATTTGAGTTATGAAACATAGCAAATCAAATTGACTAGAAATGGATATTACTCATCATTAGAGAATCAATCACTAACATTCAAAAGGAATTAATTTGGATCTGCCCACATACATGCATGTGTCTACTCGAGTGTTTATCTCGACGAATTTTTGCCATTCTACGAGCTTTCCCATTCTTGTTCAGGCATCTGTCTTTCGACTAAGTATGAACATGATGAATCATTGATGATAGGGATCATATTCTATGTGTGTATTAGAAGAAAAGCTGAGGGAAGGGAAAAGATCGGTATCATGAATCGATCGTAATGCTTGTTGTTGTCCTCTCTTGACCCAGATCAGGAAGGTGAGGTCATAGGTGATCTTAACACCGTAGTAAAGAGAGAGAAAGAGAGAAAGTGTGTGTATGAGCACTTGATGACCACATAAGATGATTTCTACAAGATCTAGATCTCTCATCAAACTCAACCGACGGATATTCTGGATATTTTTCTGAGCCAGAGAAGATTTGCAATAGAATTTTGAATTGTCGTGAAGAATGATAAGATGGATGGTGAGTAGAGAACATTATTACAGTGTTAAGCATGTCGTGAGGAGGATAAAATTTGGTGAGCTGATTCCTTACAAGATGTACCCTTGTATCATGTCTATTTTCATGCATTTTGGAGAGCAAAAAATTCTTCTTAGTAGCTTCAGCACTGGGCCTCTTAGATCAGCACCTTTACACTGGATTTTTGCTCATGTGTGTGTGTGTGAGGAGGACTTGTACATTGTATTTGCATTTGAAGTTGCAGAAAAAACAGAAAAATAGTTCGAATTCATGGAGAATTCTCTCTCTCTCTCTCTCTCTCTCTCTCTCTCTCTCTCTCTCTCTCTCTCTCTCTCTCTCTCTCTGGGAATAATTTCATGTCGAAAAGCCAAATCACTGACATCTCAACAATTCACATTCCTTGTAAGCTCTCAGCATTTCATCACATCACTTCTCCATCTACAAGTACTTTCATTTCTTTTTCTCATTCGTTCATTCACTTTCGCTCACTGTATAGTATGTATAACACTTCAAGATGAATGGTGGCCATAACCAACCAAAGAGAAGTGAGCAAAAAGAGAGAGAGAAAGAGAGGAAGAAAGAGAAAGAAAATCAATGACATCCAAACTTTTATATTAGGTTATGAAGCCAAAAGGAGTAGAGAAAGGATGGATAGAAGAGAGAGAGAGAGAAAGAGAGAGAGAGAGAGAGAGAAGCTTATGTAAACAGAATGTTGCAATAAGATGGATTGATGAGTTTGATACTGGGAGAAGAGAGTGATTTGAATAGTTCAATCAGTTGGTAATTTTATGGCCAAACTTAGCCAATATTGGCTCTCAGCTTATGATAACGGTGACAAGATTCAAGTGATTCGGAGTAAGTATATTAGCGTTACGTGAGGAGTAGAAGATTGGAGGGAATCCTGGATGCTCCACAGTGTAGATGATTGTAAATCTTCAAACTGTAAAGTGGTGATAAGTGTTTGAAGATGTTGGCTGATTTTTTTTATTCATCTTTCACGTCGTCTTCTCTACTTACCGAGTTAACATTCGAATTGCATCCGAATAGTCTTGCTCAATTCGAAAATTTAGATCACCAAACCAAAAAACCACATCAAATCGAGAGGTTGCATTTGTACTGTTGTATTTTGGCTTCAATGGTCTCAGATTGCGAGGTAGATTGATTGATCGACATATTCGATCATAATCATCCATTCTTTCCTGATTACGGTGAGAATGAGCAGATAGATGACAATTGACGAATAAAAAAGTGGTACCAAAAAGGGCAAATGATATGCAAACAGCTCCTTTAGTTTTTACAATATTGGTTGCTTTGGTTCGAAGATTAAAATAATCATCCTCAGGCAGTGAGACATACCATATCAGATCACGACGAACAAATAGGCACACATGAAGAACACCAAGGAATGCGGAATGAAGTAGAACGTGATGTGGTCCGATGGTTGATTGAAGGGTGATAATCAATTCTCTCATCTCATTACTTGCACTATTACCGGGACTTTCCTGCGTACCAATAGCATATATATCGGGTATAAATTCAATATTATCCGGTAGAAGAATATCATTGAATATATCAGGTCCCTTTTTACCACTCATATTCCATGTGATCACCATAACATTAACCATACCATTAGGAAATATTCGTGATAACTCATCATCACCAAGTACTGATTCCTTTGAAATAAATTTTCACTTTCATGTTAAACACCATATCATTATCATTGGAATACACATTCCGATGGAATGAAGGGAATTTTCATGCTAAACTTTTGTCACTATTGCCTTTTTCAATTACCTATTTGCTTTGCGTGTCAATGAATATTCAATTCTCTTTGAGGGAATACTTTTTTGACAAAAGAAAACTTTCAATACTCACTTGATGGCCAACACTACCGACCACAAAATTTCGTGCTTTTGCACTTATGACCGGAAATTTGCCATGATTTTCGCTGACCATTGATGAACCAGATCCAGAGCTGAGTGATGGAAGTGATGAAACGGCTGAAGAAGATGCGGATGATGGTGATAAAAGCTGGTGCGAAGTGTTTGTTCTCTCATCAGAACGATCTTGGGTATTTGATGAATATTTTCCACGATCGTTTGATTGAATACAATTATCATTACCGTTTACGCGATCAGCTTGAGATGTAATTTCTGTTGTATTTTGTTCATTACTCATTTAAGCTGACACACACATATCTGGCAGCTTGAGATGTATATGATTTAAAGAATGCTGTACGAATAGTATGAAAAAAATTGATTTCGATAGGTTCTTGACCGGATGAAAATTTTCAATTGACAAAACATGAATGGAATTATGATTACAGTCGGGGACGACAAGATTTTCATTTAAAAACGTAGAAAAACAGGTGAGTTCACATGATTATTCATTAGGGATTCAGTAGAACTTTTTTCTTCTGTTTTGATTAAGATGTGTTTCCTGTAATTGTCATGGATACGATCAGTCGAGTGAAGATAGTTCAATACGGAAAACGGTATCATGGTAAGATTGGTAAATGGCGATTAATATTAATGAGCACGATTGTTATTGATATGAAAATAAGTCAATTTCTTATCCTCGAAATCACTTGGAGATGGAAACCAATTTATTATAAGGTGTATCTCGGATTGACGCACGCTTTATCTTAACGATTGATCGTTATGCTCGAGATTCGAAGAGTGATGCTTGAGATTCGAAATATTGGAAAAGTTTAATAGAAATTTTTCCTCTGGAAGATATCAACAAAAAAATGTGAATAGAGAAAAGATAGGAAAATACTTGATTACCAGGACAGAGTGATGAACCGGTGACTAATGAGTGGAGAGAAAAACCACCAGAGAGTGGAGTGGACCACTTCTAAAATTTTTTTAACCATTCTTGTTCATCTGTTTAAGAGCTGCGTAATAACCAGTATGATAGCCGCACATGTACCAGGACATCAGCATGGATGACAATTGTTCATCTTTACCCAATGCATCGGATGGATTGAGGAAAGCTGGAGGTGGAGGTGAAAAAAATTGAGGTACATTTTGAGGAAGCGTTTGAGAAGTGTTTTGATCACAAGGAGTAGATGATACCATTTCATCTGGTTTGGATTGCTTTGGTGAGGTTTCCATTTGATTATTTTCCTCCAATTGATTAACATTCTCAATTGAACCATCAGGCTTCAAAGCAGAATAGGCGATATTTTCATTTCCATTCTCAATTGATTTTGAGCTTCTCTTTTTGCCCCTATTTCGGTTAGATTTCTTTTTGGCAGCTTTTGCAGTTAACTCTCGTATCTTCGCTTCCACCAGTCTAGTTGATTCCTCATACGATTGTATGAGCAAAGTGTCATCCCATGCATCATCATCACCATCACCGCCGCCATCATCATCACCACCAATCAATTCACCATCTTCAGTTTCACCATCTTTATCCGATCCATGATCATCTGATGATAATAATAATTTCGATGATTCCGGTTGCATGTTCATAATGTTTACAGACACACACACTTACAGCGTGTTACCAAACACCGACCAGATTGTGGACACACACACACAAAAGTATCTCTCCTCTATTGAATCACAAGCAAAGCATCGAATTAATCAAAATCACTTGTAACACTGATGACTCACCTTTATAATTACAACATAATCATCTTTGTCAAACGAATCTCAAAACAATATTAATTCAAGAGAAACATTGAAAATGTGTGTGTCTTAGAATAAAACATTCTATTTTTTCTCTGATTATTTCATTTTTCCCGCCACATCATCTATTCGAGAACGCATGCGCAATGTGAGTCCAGCGTATGTCGCCCTCTTGTGTGTATCGGCAATATAGCGTGAAAATTTTTATTGAATCTGTCAAAAGAGGTTCTTTTTGCTGAAATTAATTTTTCTTGATTCCTTTTTTTATGTTAAATTTTGTCAGTTGAATTAAATTAATTTTCATCATTAGTTGAACACACACATACACAGAAACACACTCACATTTGTTACACCACACACATACAATACACGATTCGGTATTGATTGACTGTGAGCGGTGTGGGTGTGAGTGGATTTGAATTGAATACCCACAAATCTTACTCCTAGTGTAGTAGCTTCATTCTTGTTGATTTTTTTTTCTCTTCTGATCTCCGAAAATTCTGGACAACACATATACGTACACATTTACACTTGATTGATCTTTTGATTGATTGATTAATTATGTCTCCACGAAGTACTAATGAATGTCGAATTTATGTTGGTAATTTACCGCCCGATATACGTACAAAAGATATTGAGGATCTTTTTTATAAGTATGGTAAATTAACCTTTATTGATCTTAAAAATCGACGTGGACCACCATTTGCTTTTGTTGAATTCGAAGATCCAAGGTAAGATTGTCTTTCTTTCTCTTTCTTCTTCTCTCTCTTCCTCATTTTTCAATTTGACACGCACAATAATATCTTCGGTAGACTCCTGGTAGAGTGTAAATACTTGTATGAATATGATATCTTACCCGGTAAATGATTGCTCAGATAGTGTCTGTTAGAGGTCGATGAATTTATCGATTGATAGATGATTATTATCTCATCATTTTCTCACTTTTTCTCTGATTGATTTTCCTCTTTTTTTCTTCTATATATTTTTCTTCAATTTACACAGGGATGCTGAGGATGCGGTTCATTCGCGTGATGGTTATGATTATGATGGCTACAGGCTGAGAGTTGAATTTCCGCGTGGACGAGAACGTGGTCCTGGTGGAGCCTTTATCTCCGGTTCCAGATCCAGCTCCAGTAGAGCGAGAGGACCTCCAGCAAGACGCTCTCAATATCGTGTAGTTGTTTCAGGTAATCTATTGATTACATTATTGATTGTGATGGGTAATTTTCAATTCAACACATTCTTCCTATTGCAGGCCTTCCACCCACTGGTAGCTGGCAAGATCTCAAAGATCACATGAGAGAAGCTGGTGATGTTTGTTATGCAGATGTTTACAAAGATGGTACTGGAGTGGTAGAATTTTTGCGTTATGAAGACATGAAATATGCGGTAAAAAAGTTGGATGATTCTCGATTCAGATCCCATGAGGTATGTTGTCAGCATACTAAGCGATCCTATCGTCCTCAAAAGTATTGATGCGCTGAATTTGATCTGATTTTGGTGAATCACTGCTTGTCATTCTAGCAACTTTGTAAAACTAATCTATGATATATATTTGATGAGCTCATCAGTGAATTTTTATCTTTTTAACCCACAGGGCGAAGTTGCTTACATTCGTATCAAAGAAGATCGTGAAAAGAGTGGTGGTCAATCAAGATCACGCAGCCGAAGCTATAGTCCAAGGTCAGTATGCCTCTCCAAACTCTTGAAGGATTTCTGGTAGCAGCAATTGGCTCTGCCTCTCTTTTTCCAAGTAATCGACTTAATATCGAGCGAATTGATGATTGTGAAGATGAAGGAAGCCATTTCAAATCAATGCCTCTATAGCTCCTAATTTTCACATGAATTAGATTTATCACTCACATATTATAGCATTCTCATCAATCCTTGCTATTAGTCTATCAGAGTCCTAGGTGGTTTCTCAGCTATGTTGAAGAATATGAATGCTTCATAATGGGCTTTTCTATGATGAGCATTTTTGAATCGAGCTGCCTGCTTTCTATTATCTTAACGATTTAACGATTTATCATGTTTTTATTGTCTTTCTCAGGCGCAGTCGAGGTTCTCCTACATACTCACCCAGGTAAGCGTTCAAAGTACAATGTTCTACAATTTTGGAATAAGTTGAATAGCATTGTTTGCCTGATTCAATTAGCTCCTCTTACACATTTTGAGACACTAAATTTGAATCCAAACAAACGTTGAGTTGGTAATTTATGCGAGTTTCAACCAGTGAATTTTGATCCAGGCTCTGATTTGAGACCAATCTCAACGAGAAATTTCGCTCTAAGTTCCATCCATGAAACATTTGCACCCAGTTTTTTCCCATAATGAAAGAAATTAACTCTTCAAACGTTCAAACTATAATTGATAACTTTTGATCTTCCCTTAGGAACTCTCCCACTGACCGAGATAGATCTAGAAGCCGAAGCCGGAGTCGTTCGCGTTCTCGAAGTCGATCACGTTCGCGATCGCGATCACGATCTCGTTCTGATTCAAAGTGATTTCCTCTTGAAAAAATGAACAAAACAAGACAGTAACTCTCACAGAAAGAGAGTAAGTTCACCTGAAAGAATCTACAATAATTCATCCGCAGTTATTGTTCTTGTTTATCAACTTTCTCCCTCAATGGTCTAAAGATGCAAAGGAAAGGAAAATAACGCTCTCTGGATCTTCATCTCTCTTCTTCAGTTATTTTCAGCGGTTCTTTGAGCAGCACATCCGATCAATCGTTTAATAGGAATATTTGTGCGTCTAAAGTTGAACATGAGCTTCCTCTTCATCTTTCCCTCACATTCATTCATAATCATTCTCATAATTTTATTTGTCACTTTCACTTCGAAAGAATTTCTTGTCCCACCCCCTCTTCTTTTCTTTTCTTTTCTTTCTCCTCTCCTCTGAGAACTTTAAGGCTTGCGTTCATTATATTCTATCATATTTCATAAGGTTCAAATTTCCTTCCCCCTGAAACATTTCTTCGGGATTCATAGAGAACCTTTTCCCCCCTTTATTTTGATGTTAAGTGATCACCATTCAAAGAGCAATTTTCACATATGTTTACCTTCCACTATGAATCGCTGTTTTGAAAAAAAGTTGTGATCCAAGATGGCAACTGAAATGAATATCCACTGCTTTTGATACTAGCGCTGAGAACGTCTACAAAAGTTCCCCCCTCAAAATGGAAAAGAACTTATGAGTGAATCGGAAAAATGGAATCACGATTCATCATGAGAAAAAAAAATCTCCTCATTTAACGATTCCTTCTCTACTACTATCAGCCTCTTCTCTTTGTCCAAATCAAATCAATGCCCAGGATTAAAGCATTCTTGACTAATAAAGGGATCAGCCGCACTCAAAATGACATCGATTCATTGGTGCAAGCAAAAACTCGGAGTGATTAGCCACCAAAGAGGTCTGACATATCCTGCATTCGTTTGAACGAAGCCAACTCGATGTCAGCAGGACATGTAAGACCTCATTTGTGCTCAAGGGAAACAACTGATGAAGCCCAGTATGAATGATAACAACAGGACAAGCCGCATGATCGACACTAGAGATAGCCAAAATAATTAGGGAAAACCATACCATTCAATTATACCCATTCGATGTTGATGATCATACTGTCTGCCAATTAAGATTGGATAGGATGAAGTATTTCTCGTGAACGTAACAGGGGAGAGGAGGATGCCAGCGAGAAAAGTTCATGCATCAGGAATATTGGTGTGGACTGTCATGGACAAGTCATTCACACAAGTTCAATAAATGTGATGACAAGGCTCTAAGTCCAAATCAGCTAAGCTATGGTCTGGTTCACAATTGAGGATGGGAAGCTCTCCATAGGATCCATGAGGTTAGGAAAAAAGTTTCAAGCCCCCATCCCGAGGATTGTACAAGAGAAGTGTGTTCACACTTTGGGAGGAAAACATACAGGATAACACTTAAGACATGTCACAGGGATTAACAAGCCTTGATGTCGCGGACCAGTTCAATGAATGATTACAGATTACAAATTGATGCTGTTTGGTAAGTTACCAAATGGTTGAAAAAATAATTCATTATTGTTTTCACTTATTTTATGGAGAACTATGATATAAAAAAATCGTAGCCGAGTCATTCTCAAGTAGGTTCATTGTGTCCAATGTTGATTTGAGTTCTATTCTTAGCTGGTGGCCAATCCATACTGATATTCTGAAAAACAATCATATCATCATACTAGAGTTTATTTCTGAAACTATTGTAGTTGAGATGATAGAAAAGCCTTGCTTACCTTAACATCTAGCTTAATAATATCAGTTCTACAGTTTTCCAAGATGTCTGCCAAGGAAGGAGTGGTTCTTCCAAAGTCACCATGAACAAACTCTTTAATATATGTTCCAGCCTCTGTTGTAAGGTCTATTGTGAACAAGCGAGCATTTGATTCATACCTTGTTCCACTGATCTTATGAATGGTACGGCTGCGAGTTGCCAGCGAGCGTCTAATGGAACGTGTCGAAAAGAGAAAGAAAAAACATAAAGTAACAACATTAATTTTGTATTCGTATTGAATCGCTATTCACTCTCTCCACATGTCAGCACATCTGGAAAATTGAATCTCTCACCTATGCAATACTCTGATCGGTGTTTTCTGGCTTATGATGAAATCATTTATTTGATTCAATTTATTTAAATCCTCATCTGTGAGATCTCTATCAATACAACACAGCGCCGAATAGTCTTTAGTCTTATCAGCTTCACCCTGTTTCATCATCTCTTTTACCTCGTTCTTTTCTCCCAATTGAAGATCTCGGACTTGCACATCTTGACAATTGTTATTTAAACTTTCTTCTATCATCGCACATATTTCATCGTTAATATCAGTTGAACATTTAGGCTTTGTAAGCTCAATAACAAATGGCCTTCCTTTGCCTAACATTCGAACGTCCACATCTTCACGACCACTGGAACTGAATTTGTATTCTGTAATAAGATAGACAGACCATAATAAGAGTTTAGGAATACAAACAAACAATCTCTCTCTCTCTTTATCCATGTTCTGATCACACAAAAAATACAATTGTTTCATTTTGCTTATTCTTTTTCTTTTTGTTCAACCCACTTTCATATTGAATGAATTGTCCAATTTTTTCAATAATTATCTCTTGAACAGAGGTTTCCATTCTCTTTTCACCATCAATGATCCATGGTGTTTGACACACGTTCCTACTATACTTATTATATCTGCCGACTATATAAATCATATCATCATGACAATCACCACTCTGCATCGTTGTTGTCACCTTCATCACGTTACTCGACATTATGGATCACTTTGCACTTTCACACCACATCCAGAACAACCAGAACATGATAACGATAATTTGGTAATTTTCGAATCCAACATCTCCGATAAAACATGTGTGTATGAACCTTTCAATCAATATCACCGTCAGATGGCTCTAAAAAGCGGCATTTCTGAAAATTTTTAAAAAGTTTTTTATCGTCCAAAAGAATTTTGGTTCTAAACATTTCAAAGCACATTCGTTTCAAACTTTGAGCATTCCATCGTCACAGAACCTTCACATTCAAGATAATTTGTGATCATCATCTGATCATGCATATTTCAATGCATCTCTAAAAGTGAACAAAATTTTGTTATTTCTACAAGATGTGTGTAATTTCTAAGAAATTATTTCTTGGTATCACACACATTCACTAAACGTATGGAAGAGGCGCGAAAAAAGATGGCGGGAGGCTACCTTATCGGCTGGTGACTTTATGTATATATTTCCTCAGGACAATCATCATATCACGCCTGAATACGTTTGTAATCTGATAATCCATGTTAAAGAGAATGTGTGTGAGTGAATTCATGCGATCGATTTGATTTCACTAAAAAAAAGAATTTCGCAATCTGACCGTTCAAATATTTTACCTGTCTTTGCTTAACAAAAATTGGTAAAACTTTCTCTCCAACTTTCCTGTGCTTCATCGAAGGACGCTCACAAATGTCGAATAGTTACCGTTAACTTTAATATTATGTCCTGATGCTCAATTTGCCTAATAGCGTAAAAATTTCGAACGAAAGAGAAAAGGATAGCTGTTGTCATCATCCTATCAGCCACATGGGTGTTGTCAAAATTGTAATGTATGCCCAAGCAGGAAGAAAAAAAAAAGAGTAAAATATCGGTAATTAGTCGAATACAGTTAACTTTTATGCCTACAAATCGATTGTCTTTCAACGATGACGAGACTAACTTTCTCTCTCTCTCACTCACTCACTTTTCAAACACCTCCGCTCTTTTTGGTTGTTAATTCAGCCCAAAAGTCGCTCTGTGATTATGTGTCTCTCTCTCATAACCATGATTCAGACAATATGAATTGCACACACTTTACTATCGATGCCCACATCATGTTGAGTGCCCTGTTATGGTGAGAAGGATCGAAAATGATTATGTCAACTATTCTTCATCATCATTCTCAGTGCGTACGCATTTACATATAAGAACACAATCAAGGAGAAAGGTAGAGAGAGAAGGAGAACCAAATAGAATATGAACTGTATCTGTCCAAAGTACAGCGACAATACGCCCGATAATCAACCGGTAACTTACCAACATGGAAAAATTCCGGTAACAATTGACCCGGTTTGGTGGTGTATTTCGTGAGTTATTTGTAAATTGTTGTTTCAAATGGAAAGTGTTCTTTCGCTATCATTTGAGTGGAGAAAGACGAGAAGAAAAAAGAGAGTGAACATCATCATTCCACACCGATTGAAGGCGAATGAAATGAAATGTCCACCCAATATGATAATCTCAGTTCATCATCACTATTGTGGTTGGAGGCTACAAGTTTTCTTTCAAGATAAAGCGAGAGAGAGAGAAAAAAAAGCTACTCGATTTCACTTTCATGTGGTAATCTGCGTCATATTCCAATGGATGTTGATTGGAGCCCTAAACTAAAATTGAATCTAAGGTCCTGAAGGCAAATAACTCAACAAAAATTCCATTCGAATTAGCCAGCTCACCAAAGATTATCTATCCACATCAAAGTGTCATCGATAAAAGTTGGGCTGGACTCTACAAGTCGAAAAGAATGTGAAAACATGATCGATTCGTCTTTAACACGAATATATAGAGATATACTCATGAACGGCCTCTTCCGATTGATGATCGAAGGTCTTGTGAGCCTCATAGAGAGATATAATTTCACAAACAGATCATCAGCACTTTTGCTCAATTTGCCGCCTTTTTTCTCTCTCTCTCTCTCTTGGTTATGTTCATCATACTTGATAAGCCAAAAAAGCCATTCACTGTGTGAGTGTGTGTGTGCATTCATCAGATAACTGGTCACTTTCACGCCATGTTTTATGAATTGATCTCATATTTTGATAGACTCGACGACTACTTCACGCTGTGTACCATTCAGGTTCAATTTCCTGCTTCATTCAAATAGCCATCAAATCACTCAGACTGGCCACTGTGAATGTAACAAGGTTTCCAGCGGGCAATATTGAGATTAGATAATATGATAGCGTAACGAGAGAAACGAGTGTATGATATGACTTTATGGTTAGGGGATATGTTCATGCTCATGGTGGTAAAGGATAAATTGGGGGAATTTTTTTTATTTCGCATAATTTTGTATCTTGACTTTTTTTCTTTCGATAACTCGGAATGAATTGATAAGATATTTTTTTCTCGAAGATTCATTCATTCAATAATTCTACTGTATAGTATTTTGTCACCTTTGATGTGACACATCTCTCACTTCTCTTTCATTTTGCTTTCGATCTCTCTCTCTCTCTTTCTTTCTCCCTTTCAATTCAAAAAGATGAAGAAGAGAGAAAGAAAAAAGAAATGATTGACATGAACAGTATGCGTCATCCAACATCTCACGCTAACTTATGATGCATAAATTTACCTGCCAAAATGGAATGTATAACAGTGAGATGAACAAGGAAAACAATCTATTCAACAATTATACACCCTGTATCACAACGTGTTGGATGCCAAGTTCAAGCTATGCAACCGTAAGAATCGTTTTCGGGCACAAAACGGAAAAGTAAAATCTCTCTCTCTCTCTCTCTCTCTTTCTATGACTCTCTCATGATTGTCGTGATGAAAAGCAGAACAAACGATTTTGTTATGCATGTGGTGAAAAAATTTCTGATATTTGATTCATTAATCATTGGATGATAAAATTATGCTTTCTATTATGGAACATCATTATCAGATTCTTATACTCGAATAGTTGATCCAGGAGAGAGAGAGAGAGAGTGAGAGAAAGAGAGAGAAAATCGAAGGTAGAAGAAGAGATGTTATGTAATGTGTTTGTGTGTTTCTGTGCAAGTGGCCTGTATTTAGGTAAAAAATCAAATTAGGTTTGCGATCAAGGTGGAATAGAATTTAGGTTAACAAGTATGGAGAGAAAGTCGATTTTCAATTTTATCTACTTTTAGAATTCATGTAGCATGATTGACCATAACAAGGAGAAAGATGAGAGAGTGAAGATACTTTTCGTGGAACTGAATTTCATGAGCAATGCTGAGCATCACTCGATTCTAATGAAAACCCGTGAATTCCAACAGGAAATTGCCTAAAGTGTCTTGAGGAAAATATTCATCATGTTATATCATCAAGAGAGGGAAACTCTCGAAATATTGAAAAGATTACATAGCTTCTGGAAGACAAGCTTAATTGCCAATTAATCAGGAGCCTAACTTAAACTTAAACTTTTTTACAATTTCTTCCAAAGACCAACATCTGCTCGATGCTGTAGAGGCATGAAAAATGGATGCTTCTATGAGGTTTTCGAAAAATATTCTTATATTCATCTGAACATTATGCTCCAGTATGCTGAACCATTTTGCGAGGATATATACTATCAAGCTTTTCATCTTTGGTGAACCTCATCATTGACTTTGCATAAATGCTATCCATACTTGACAAGAATTTTATTACCCAAATTAAACTTCTTGATGGCTAAACTCGAAAATCGTGGCTCTTACCGGCCATAATATCACTTTTTTCCGTTTCTCATGTACATGATACTTGACAAATGGCGAACGACTTTGATGTCAGAATCAGGTGCTCGAAGTGCAAGTAGCCTCAACAAATAAATTCAACATACTCTTTGACCATTTTAACAGATACTCGACAACATTCATCATTCCATGTCCGCTCATGAGACATTCAAAGGACATATTAATCCTATCTTATTGAGAGGGCAAATTATATGCAAATCTGATGGTCTCAAGTGCAAATTTTCAATATCATGATAACTTGAAATACCTTATAAACCGTTTATAAGCTGACTTTTTGTCAATCTTGACAGCCTTCGGTAATATTGTTCACTTTCTTGATACATTCCAAATTATTTTCTCTCTCTCTCTTTTCACACACATATACACACAAATTTGCATCTCTAATATCATTTTTACATTCGAATTTTATCTACACGATAATGTTGAACCAGATATTATACGATGATGATGATCGAGTGGAAAACTGGTGAACCACTAACGATAGTGTACACGTTGTAAAGCGAACGGAATGATGAATATAACCATACAGCAAAACGCTTGATACTTGAAACACTTTTTCCGTCCATCAATAGAACATTTGACAAGCTGGACCCAAGATTGAGCTGACTATCGAGCTGTATGTATTCGATTTGAAGTAAGCTAATTTTTTTTCTGCTGCCAATATTTGCAATTTGCAAAAATATTATTATGCATGTCCAATCGGGCAAGCAGGAAGAAAACACGAACCATCAATAGTGGCACATCAAAGAGAGAGAGAGAGAGAGAGAGAGAGAGAGAGAGAGAGAGAGAGAGAGAGAGAGAGAGGTAAAAGTGGGAGGAGGAGGATAAGCAATCAGAAGGTAAATCGCGCGTTTCGTCAAGCCAATACATTGATGTGGGTGATAAGAATGAGTATTTATAGCGATATCTTTTTGGTGAGCTTCATCAACTTTGATACTCTGTGCGATGTCGATATTATTAATTGAGTTATTCGCATTTCCTGATCGAGAGAGAGGAGAAGATGGTGACTTTAACAGTAGGTCGGTGAGATGTGTCTTCCTTTTTAAACGAAAAATCCTCATCCGTTCATCATCATAGAGAGAAAGATAGATGGATGGAGAGAAGAGACCTGATGACCTGACTTTTTTGCTGTCACATGCATTCCCCGAAAAATTTGATGCGCTCGTTGACGAAGTTTCCGTCTTCTTTCTATTTTTCTTTCTCTCTTTTCCGAATCAAATTGAAAAATGATCAGCTCAATAAAGAAAAGCGAAAAACCATGATTCAAAATAAATACCGAAAATATGTCATTACGATACTCTGCTCGATATTGTATGGTCGATCGAATCAGCGATATAGCGAAAGTTTGAGGATAATAGAGAGAAGAGTTCTCAGAAATGTTTGTACATCATCCAATGTCTTAATGAAAGATTTCTTAGATCGACTATCTGTCTGCTTATTGGCATCAAAATGATTCAATATAATGGTCAAGATTAAGATGTAAACTGCATACATGCTTTGGTGATAATGTTCCAGATAGTGATGTATCATAGCAGTATAATTACCCTTGTAAGCCACCTAATACGTCAATCTTGGCAGAAAATACAATCAACGTTGTCTTCAAAAATTTGGAAGAAAAAGTCTCAATGACAATTTGCATGCCTTAAACATATTCATGCTGATTATTGGATATTTCTCTCATAATTTTTATCAAGTTGTTGGAACAAGAGTCAAGATTTAATCAGCAATTCTTTTGCCCCAAAGAAACTCAGTGATTCATTTCGAATTGAGGTTCTCTATAAAAATCAATCTTTGTTGAGTTTTGTCGCAAAAAATTGCCAGAATTGAAGAATCACATTACTAGATCACTGTGCTTATTCATGAGTCAGTGAGTTCCCAAGATTTACAGAGAAAAATCTAGGCAGAGGAATATCCAAGAATGGAAAGATGCTGGATGCTATCCAATGGTTAGAAAATGATTTCCAAATTATCATTAATATTTGATCAGCAGACGAAGAATAAAAGTAAAACTTGATGCTGGCGGAAAGATTCCTGGTATCAATGAAATGCCCAAAAATACACTAAAATTTGTGAATTCATATTCTCTCTATTCTAAAAAGCTACATAAACACTGTATAAACTCCAGATAATCAGGTAAAATCCATGAACATGTGCTTTCATCGTGATCTATCAACGCCAAGTTGATCTCGAATAAACAATCATGCAGTTAATAACTATATTCAACATCCAGAAACAGATCATTTACCTCTCTCTCTCTCTCTCTCTCTTATTATATGAATCAGGAACATCCTTTCTCACCTGCCATCAAACTAATTGAACGGCTAAATATATATCGAAGAAGTGTCAAACTTTACAAATTGATGCGGGAAGTTAAGATGAATGGAATACTTGGACGATTATTGAGAGAGATCTTCATGAATTCCAGCCACTCTGATCGAGTCTATGATCTTGTAGAAAGAAGGTAAGTAAGACGATGAAAGATTGATAAGAATCAAAATTTCACCACATTTGAGCCACACGTCACAGTAAAAATTTCTCCATCTATTCTTCTACCAATTGATAATATACAATTTCAACAATTTTGCTACTGAAAAAAAGGGTTGGCCAGACAGAAAAAAAGATATACAATGCTAAGTTGGATTGGATCAAGTGCATAATATGAAATAACTATTCTGATGAAAAATGAATGAAGGTGATTATGTACCATGTAAATCATCTTATGAATATCGAAATCTTTCCAACACAACTTTTACCTCAATTTTTCATGCACTCGAAAAGAAAAAAAAATCAATTTTGAAGGCAAAAGACAATGAAAATCCGTAACTCTAAAAATACATGAATATATATGTATTTAGATTTTACTCACACACACATACACACACTCAAAATGACCAGTTTACCCTTCAAATCGAAATTCAGTCCCATGATTGGGTGAAAACTAAAAAATTTGAATCCCAAGACCAAACTGTACTCATTCATGGTAATCGAATAGCCATCCTGATCTTTTTTTGTTCCCACATCAGTGAATATTATTTGAGGCTATATCATTGCTCATTTCACAACGATGCTTTGATGCTATATTTTGCTACCTCTTGCTCTTCTTATATCTCTCTCTCTCTCTCTCTCTCTCTCTCTCTCTTTCTCTCTCTCTCTTTCTTTCTTTCGTTCTATCTATCTTCCAGAACTTCCAGCATTTCTTATTCAATCTTTTTCGAAATCAAAATATTTCCGCCCAAACTTTTGCACGCTAAACTATCGATTTTTGGCTTATAAGTGACCCCATTTTCATATATATATAAATGCTTAAAAGCTGGCCTATCAGCAGCAGCGGATTTACATGATCTAGAGCTAATTTTAATCCATGTCTGCTCGAGGCTCATTGTTTGTGTGCATGTGAGGAGAGTTGATGAATCAATCGAAGCCCACAAGCTTTTTCTCTATCTTCATTCAAATCAATCAAACATTCGAAAATGAAACTATCCATCACTTCCTGTTAAAGTCATAGATGCTGCAAAACTATGCGATAGAAGCGTCCCGAAAATTTTCCTTGTGATCTGTACATAGGATTACTAACTATGCTGGGATCATTGAATCATCGGAACGAGATTGATTATCACAGTGCACATTCTTTGAATTTTTTGATTGTGTGAAAATCGAGTTCCATTGTTTCATTTGACTGATTTCGAATACGAATCGAAGAAAGTCTCTCTCTCTCTCTCTCTCTCTCTCTCTCTCTCTCTCCGATTGACTGAGTTGACCATCATGATGATGAAGGGAAGGATAATCTGAAGGTCGACGCGAATTAGTCTAATAGAAAATTTGGTCAATTGACCTTTGATCATCAAGCGAGAAAAGATTAGGACAAGATTGATGATGAATTGGCGAAGTAAACATAAAGGGTCAAGATAGAGAAAAGAAGGAAAGTGATGCAAAAGGAGTGTGAAAGTTTAACAATGTTTCGAATGTATCTTGGATCCATAAAGCAACAATACATAACGGTACATATATAGTGAGTAAGAGAGAGAGAGAAAAACACTCAAACGGTGAGCAGACAGGAGAGAGAGAGAGAGATCAAAAGGAGAAATCTTTCCCAGCCTGAAGCGGATAGAAATTCGATCGAAATTTTCGAACCAGTCAGACTCGTTAAAAACACATGAACACTGCTTGAATCCGAAAGCTATCAGCCAATAACTGGATCTAAAGTTACAAAAGTTATCATTAAGCTTGAAACTTAATTTTAGGTTTCCGATTTTTGACTTTCGATTCAGAATCGATGATGCGATTTTTGAGCAATCAATGTGCAAAAGTGGAGAAAAAAAATGATCATGACGAGTATTAATAAAATAAACATCATCACTATCATTAAGGTTGAATAATTTCGAGGACATTTTGCTGATCAATATGCACAAGTAAATTTTTTGATGTGCCTTAATGTAATTAATGGAATCTCCTTTGGAATCAGTGATATTCGAGGAGATTCTTTTCGGAGCCATACTGATAACACAGAACGTGCTCTAAGGTCTCTCATGGATGTCCATGAGTCCATGTTGTGCTCGATACTCTGAATCAATAAAGCGACAGATACAGACACAAGAGCCAAGGCATCAAGAATCCATTTTTTTCTTCTTTTTTTTCTAATGGAATGTAGGAGGTAGAAAACTTTCACTGAAGATATTTCATTCACATGCACTCAAATCTGTTTGTATGTATGTATGTTGTTAACAGAAAAAAGTGACCATGAAGAGCTGAATTATAGCCACCCAAATGAGTAGGAAGAAGATGGATAAATGATTATCTGAAAACTGGGTTCAACGGTTCATTCGATAATCAACGTAAACACAAGAAAGAGAGAGAAAAAATTCCTCTCTTAACTGCCATCAAAATCAACCAAAAATTTTGTGTATGTGTATGTGAGTATGTATGTGAGTGTGGATGGTCAGATTGAATCAATCGATTGGTAAGGTCCAAGAGAAATGTTTTTAAGTGGGTTTTTTGGTGATTGTCAGACTTTGAAAATTGTGTAAGTATGTATGTATGTGTGTGTGTTTGTATGTGTATAAGTCCAATAAGAACCTTAGATCAAGGTAAAACAAGCATATTAGCTGTGATATCTGACGTCTGAAAAGAAACAAAAAAAAAGTTTTTCAACTTCAAACGATTCAGGCATCGGTCAGGGCAAAAATTGGAGTCAAGTGATCAATATGACTTGGTGAATTGCCTTATGATTGCCATCACTTTCGAGGCCCTGAAAAATGAGATAATTTTTTTGCTTCTTCTTCTTCTTCTCTTCACCTCAGAACTTTCGAAATCAGAACAATCTGGAACGTCGAAAGTTGATTTGAGCAGCTTCATTTGAAGAGTAAGCGTGTGCACGAGATGATGAATTGATACAAAATCATCATCTCCTTCTATTGTCCACAGATCATTGACACAGAAAGACCAGATAGTAGTGGATAGATGATGAAGAAAAAGAATGAAGTAAAGATATATTATTCTTTTTCTCTCCGATTTGGCGCAAATGAGGAGCCGGAAATGAGTTTGAATTGGTTCATGAAATAGTCTCGGATGCATGAAATGATCATCATCAGTATGAGCATTAGAAATAAGCAAGATGATGGCATATCCAGCCTAATTTTTTTCTCCTCTCTCTTTCTCTATCTTTCTCTCTTCGGTCCATGAAGTGAAACATTTCGGCAATTCAATCTTTAACCAGAAAGATTGACAAAAATCACCATGCTTAATTTCCGATATAACAGTGGACGGAAGTAGGAAGAGTGATCACTGCAAAGTTGATCTAATTCAATGGAAAATAGTGAAAGTAGAAGAGAGAGAGAGAGAGAGAGAGAGAGAGAGATAATTTTCTTTTCAAACATCAACATTTTGATGAATAAATTTTTTCAAATTCACCTACATGTACTCATTCATTCATTCATTCCAGCCAAATCATTTATCCCATAGAAACTTACACTCACAAGTGATACAAGAGAGTACAGGTGAACTCTCAAGCAGAAGAACGCTATATATTGATGGAATGGAAAACGTCAAGGTTTGATTGAATGTTAAGATGATAAGTGTTATGAAGCCACATGAATTTGATCCTCATCATTTGAGGTGTGTGTGTATATATGTTTGTGTGTAAGTGTGCATAGATGATGATTTGGGAACATAGCCGAAAGAGATGAGCTCGTGCCAGTGACCTTGAGGAAAGTATCAGCATCGAAAAGAATCAAAAGTGACCTGTGTTCCTCAAATAAGATCAGCCAGTGATTAAGAGTAGATGGAGGATGAGAGAGAGAGAGAGAAAAAAGTTAAGAAGATGCTGAATAAATCAATGTAGGCCGAGCAAAAGTGATTCTGCGTGTGTGTTGATAGTCTTTTAAGAGTAAAGCGAGACACAAAGATGAGAATCGAAGATGAGGATGAAAGAGAGAGCAGGGAAAGTTAGGCGAACAAGATGATAAGCAGACTCGTGTTGGGATGAGGATGCTGCTGATGCGTCCAAAAAGGCAAGGACATGATATTGGAAAGAGAGTGAGTGAGAGAAGAGGGGAGTGTAAGATGAGCCAGAAGCAGGGATGGTGTACATGTTTTGCTTAAGAAAGTAAAGTATGAAGAAAAGTGATGGAAGGGACGGTAATACATATATATATATATATCGTTAGGAGATGAAACTGGAAGTTGAAGTAGGACATTGGGCAATGCTGGCGTAAATCAACGTGTGTGTGTACCTACAGCATCCTTACAGACTTCATCTCCGCATCTTCATTTGTTTCATCTTTTTTGAATAAGAAAAAAGAAAAAACGCACACACACACAATTCCCAACAACACCATAATCGACGATGATCTGTGTTGGCTGACTTTGGCCATACGTACATATACCCACCTGTACCTTGTATATTCGATACATGAAGCGGCGACACCATCATCTTAACGATCGCATCTTATAAAACCGCTACATCCTCTCTCTCTCTCTCTCTCTCTCTCTCTCTCTCTCTCTCTCTCTCTCTCTCTCTCTCTCTCTCTCTCTCTCTCTCTCTCTTCTCTCTCCACCCCATGATGAATTGGTCCGTTTGCTCGCTTTAGATCAGGTTTAAGAGAAAGCTGCGCGATCATTTCGAATTGCCGCTCTCTCTCTCTCTCTTAATCGTTCAAAGTTGTTCTGGTGAGCGAAAGAGTCGCATCTTATACCTCAATCGAGGCAAGTGAAAGAGAAAAAGAGAGAGAGAGAGAGTATCACTTGTCCTGGTGATTGAGTAAGAAAAGGAAGAAGATCAAAAAAATTTGGATATTATCTATCCAAATTTTCGAATGAACTTTCTTGGTGGTTAAAATATTTTCCCTCTTTTTTTTCTCGGTTATGTTTCTTCACCGATAATCTTTCAACACCACAAAGTGAACAATTTTTCTCTCAACGGATTAACACCATCTTTGTACAGCAATATATTCGCTGTGCCTTGTGTGTGATGATCAAATCTCGTCAACGTTGGAACTTTTAAAGTGATATTCCAACTTTTGTTCAATAATAATAATTATTAGCCATCAAAACTGACTGTGTCTGTGTATCGGTGTGAACTTTTTTTCGTGTGTGTGAGTGTTTGTTCGAAAGACTCCATAAATTGTTCCAATGGAATGGTTACGGCTTTGTCAAGTTTTCTTGATACTATTTGTTGCCCACCGTCAATGGCTCGTGGTTAATGCGAGTCCACAATCAAATTCATACTATAATAATGATAATTTTGCACGTCGTACTTTGAATGCTGATCATACTCTAGATGAAGAAGATGATCGTGGTGATACACGATATTCCCGTTACAGAGGCTCATCTTCATCTCAGCCCGGCTCTTCATTCGATCGATCATCCAACATACGATCCGGCCCAGTAATCGAATCTGCTGTGGACATATCACAACCAGCGGTGAGACGTTTTCCACAATATTCACCAACATCCGGCTCAAATGATGGACAGCCAACATTTCACAATCGACAGCCACAAGTGATTTCGGTGATCAGTGGCAGTGGTTCACCACACCACAGTGTCACATGGAATCCACCGCCAACCGTTAATCCACCATCGGTTGGCAGTAGTAGTACACGAGGTGTACCATTTAACAATCGTGCCATTGAGCCAGCTCCAGTACCACATCGTGGTGTGATCAGTTCAAGTGGTTCAGATGGAACTCGTGGCAGACTACAGGCACCAGCAAGCTATCAGCCACCAGATTTTGTATCATCTCAACCATCAACCCGATATCCACCATCAATTGATTCCTCATCGGCAACCGTGAGACACTCGGATCATCTTAATCACGGTAATGTTGTCCACAATTCTCCGGTGGCAGCATCTTCATTTTCATCAGCTCCAGCATCATCCTCACCATCAGCCAGCTCTTCTTCATCATCAGCCTCAGCATCCGGTGCTAATCCAAACAAAAAGGATGATGTAGTAATATACTATTATTACTACTATGATGATGATGAAAATAAGAATGGAACACGAGCTGTTACTCGAGGACCAGATCCTAATTCTAATTTGGACACCATTCCATCACTGGAATCCTATGATCCAGAGCCTGATTCCCGAAATAAGCCTACCACATCGCCACCATTTGCAACTGATTTCGGACGAAGTAGCTCACGTGATCCATCATCCGGTCGACATCATCATTCCGATTCTGGTCGATCCCATGAGCCAGTGGCACCAGGGGCACCATTCCATGGATCAGTTGAGACCAGTCGAACACCGGTTCCAGCTTATCGAAATACATTTTCGGCAACACCACCACCACGAACCACATTTGCACCACTTTATCACAGTGATCCACCAGGCTATGGTGACAATTATTATGATCACCGTTATCCAGGACGAGGACCACAAGATTCTCATGTCCATTCACCACCCGTAACTGAGCCATCCACATTTTCACGACCATCAACCGATGTTAGTGTTTCCATGTCGGTATCAAATGATGGTAACGGTAATGCCGGTGCTGGTGGAGCTGAGCCAGTATCAAATGTATTCCGTTATGGGCCAAGTGTTGGTGTACGACCTTCATTTGATTCAGTTCGAACTGGACCCTTGGGTACCAGTGGACGTGCTCCAGGCGCCTCATTCCAGCCACAATATCCAGGACAAGGTTTCCGTCATTTACCGGTCACCTCAACAAGTCCACCATTTTTTGATTCTGGTATCGATGATCGCAATAATTATCCAACATCTCGACCAGTGGCTCATTCAGGAGCTCCTGGTCCATCTGATGATTATCTTGATTCACCAAGACATGGTGGAGGACAGCCAAATGAATATGGTGAGTTTGATTTTTGATTATATAACACAAAATACTTGATTAACATATTTTGGATACCAATTGTGGCAAAGAGAAATGATGGATCAAACAAATCCTCTTCAGAAAATGAAGAAAGTTTCTTCATATACTTGAGATTCCTCGAACTCAAAATAACATGATCGTTAGATGGTGAAATATTAGAATTAGATTACTAATTGAGTATTTGAGATATCATCTATCAGTCTTATTGGTGCGAATTATTGATCGAGATAGAATTAGAATTGAAAGAATTTTAAGTAATCCGTTTCCAATTTGTACCAATTTATCTTAAAGCCTTCATCACAGGATTAAGAGTCAGTTTTTATGTTCTCTTCATTTTGTGGGTTAGAAAATTGGAACTTCTGATCATAAGAATGATATATGATTATCAAAGCTGTATTCTATTGTAATTACTCATCATATAAAATTTTTACTAACTACAATATTTTGTTTCTGCTCTCTATCAGGCCGCCATCCAAATGATTTTAGACAGCCACCACAAACTCTTCCTCCTCCAACCACAACTACTACCACAACAACCACTACAACACCTCCACCCACAAGTCCACCAGAAGAGGTAACAACTGAGGGACGTCGAAGACCTGGTAAGTGAATATAGCATCCACCATCAGAGAACACCTAAAATTTCTCGATTCTAAAGTATTCAGTTTTCTAATCGAAATTCAAATATCTTGTTTTCATAGGATTTGGAACTCGAAGACGATACAATACAGCACTTAACAGGTAAGTGATAAAGCAAATTGTGTAATTGTGAATATCGATTTTCTAATGATGGATTTTTTCGCTTTTTTCAGAGGTCCACCAGCATCGTAAGTGAAATTTCTATACTTTTTGGAATAATCTGGTGGCTAATATCTGGATAACAAAATTCAGAATTGCTCCTCTCCAGAGAAATCAAGACCAGAATTCACTATAATCATCGACCAATTTAAGCTTTTCCGCTGATTTTCTCCTTAAATTTTTGATAATTCATGGAACTCACTCAAATTCACCACTCAAACTGTGGCTAATTTTTCGCTATTCCCGTAAAATTCTATTCATTACCAGTTTGAAGATTGCAACATTTTCCCTGGTTCATTAGCAGCTCATTAGCAATTGAGTTAAATGAGAAATGATTCGATTTTCTATCATTTGCCTTGAATTTTGGGCTATTTTTGGGCTTTTTATCGGGGGAGCCATACTTGGGTTGACTGGCATCATCCAGCTTTTTTATGTGGAGGCAAAAAGTTTTTTGTTTCAAATCTGTTTTGACCTAATCCAAATAAGTTTTACATCAGAAAAATATTATTATTAGAGCCAGCTTATCCTGAATTTATTTTTCTTCGCTCGCTTCTCTCTTTCAAAATTCGTAGATACATACCCCAATAATGTATACAATCAATTAATTTTCAAATCTTATTTTTTTCAGCGCTCAAAGAAGACCGGCAACCACTTCGACAACCACTACCACAACCACAACAACCACTCCTCGTCCTCGACCAACACCAAGATCTTTTGGTCCATCCGTTAGACGACCATATCGACCCAACAGACCTTTTGGTGGACGCAACAGACCAGAGGTATGTTTTGAATATGGAAAAAATTTGAATCGATTTTTTCGATCTATTTTCAATTCTTCGTAAAAACAAGCTATATTCTTCATTAATCGATTTATCATCATGAATTGTGTGTCTGAGCCAAAAAGTTAAGGAAAAAAAAATTTCCCGCCAAACTTTCACCATCAAAGGATGTGTGTGTGTGAATGAATGTGTGGAAGACAATCAGAGAAAGTGAATTAAGTGAAAGTGAAACCACAAACTCTCGCCAACATTCCAGCTGAATGTATTTGTGAGCATAAGTTGATTTAGATTCGTTCCGAAAATTCTGTTATGTAGTAAATTTTCCAGACACTTCGGACATGAGCCAAAAGTTTGACAAAATGCTGGGCAAATCAGTCAGTTAATCGTATACTCACATACCTGTACTTGTGTATATTCGAACATTTCTATTAATGATCGAGAAAGATTGAGAAAAGTTTATAAAAGTCATTCAAGAGTAATCAACCACATCGTATGTAAGATAGCTCAATAGTTTTTTCCATTTCAAGCTTTTAATCATATTAAGCACTAAGTGATAAACACATCAAGTAGACTCCAAGCGAAAACATCGTTAGCTCATTATTCACGTGTTGAAATGCTGACCATTTTTATGTCCACTACTGGACATTGTAAATAGCTTACAGCATTCTTCTACTGGGAGAGAGACAATTATCGATGCTATTATGTTGCATCGATAAGTGGTAATGCAATGATAGACGTTCGATCATTGACTCAAACCATTGACACCAGAAGCAAAACGTAAACATGGGAGGAAGGAAAATTTTTTTGATCAAGGGAAAATCACACACTTACACATACACACACAATCACCTATGAAATGGTGATATCCTTGACTTGATGTGAATTTCCTTGGCCAAGAAAAACATCCCAAAGAAAGCATCAAAACAAACAATCAAGTCCCCACTTGTTGGTTGATGATATTTTTTTGACCTACTATTACCGGGTATTACCGTTAATCAAGTGAGGTAACCGGAAAAATCAATTCGATCATCATAATGAGCCGATCGTGACCGGAATTGGAAAGCTTAGCCATTTGAATGATTAAGTGTTGAGAGAGAGGGAAAAAATCATCTCATCAACTATAAAGTTTGCCCAAATTGAACTTTTCCTTCTATCTTTCTCAATAGCCATTTACTCTTGATGAACTCGGAAGTGAATAATGTAATGTTACAGAATATATTTCCCATTTCGAATGGGAGAGAGAGATTGATAGTTATTTAACTTTGCATCATTAGTGATACTTGGAATTCCATTTCAATCATGGACACAAGTGGACACAAGGTTTCGATTTCATAAGGATGATGATGAATCATGAAAGCTTGCTTTTGATAAATGAAATTTTGAGTATAGCAATCTTTTTTCGAATCAAAAAGAACAAGATTGGACACTTTCGATATTTTTCTATGCTCTTTACACAACATAACCGAATGTGTTTATGTTTTGTGATAATCTTTTTCGCACGATTGACTGCGTAAAACTCATCATCACGTTTTTTCCCATCATCTACCTCTTTTCTACCAGGCTACCGATAATAATAATAATAACAACAAGGAGAATGAATCCCAGCCATCATCATCTACCACCGTTGCACCGGCTGTCTCCAATGATCGTTCAAGTTATACTACCGCTTCACCGACAACAAGACGCTTCGTTGGACGAGGTCGTTTCGGAACATCAGCTCGACCATCATTTGCCAGCAATCGATTGAGTGGAACCACACCAGCACCGGTCAGTTCATCCACTTCGGCACCAGCTTCAGCGGTCACCCGAGCTCCATACCGAAGACCGGCAGTTGATTTTCTGGCCAATCGTAATCGACCCACTGCAAGTCGTCAAAGGCCACAATTTTTGAGAAATCGTGGACGTCCAGCAGATACACCGGCCGAAGCATCCAGTGAAGCACCCAAACCAGCTGATCAACCAGCCCAATCTTCACCTTTGCCATCTCCACCTCCACCAGCCCCACAACCACAACCCTCAGGTCCATCAGCAATACCGAATTCCGATAATGCTGTGGTAAATAGTGTGGTAACATCAAGTCGATCGGAATCTTCTGAGGTTCGATCACATTCGGAAAATGAACATGGACACAATTCTGTTAATGCAGGTTCTTCAAGTAACAATGGTAATAATGCTGTAAACGAGTTAAATAGTAATAATAACAATAATAACGGTAGAGTTCGAGAATCTACATCAGTATCAACTTCAACCAGAATTGAAACCAATTCTGGTCCAGAAGAGATTCGAAGTCAGCCTCCTCAAGATCCCTTCAATGGTCAGCCTCAACCGGCACCAATTCAACCACAGCCATTACCGGTACAGCCTCAACCCCAACCCCAGCCACAGCCACAACCCCAATCACAACCACAATCTGTGCCACCAAGTCCACCCCAGGCGACACCATCAACTGCCGCACCAGCTCAACCTTCACCTGAGGCCAACAAAGCAAATGCTATCCAAGCTCGTCGAGCTAATCCACTATTTCGTCAACGAACTAGACCACTCTTTGGATCTCGTCGAACATCCAATCCAGCCTCTTCATCACCACCAGCCGATGGTAATGCTGACAATGCCTCGGGAAACGGTGGCAACAGTGGCCAATAGATGATATACTAAGAAAATTTTTCAATTTTTTCTAACATATTGTGTGTGTGAGTGTGAATGAATGAACAAATCTTGTGTAGATACCAACATGTCTAACACAGTTTACACTGATTTTTGTATATAGATTATTCCTTTTCCAATCTATCTCCCCTGTATATATAATTATACACACAATCATCTCTCTCTCTCTTTCTATCTTCAATCTATACCATAGAAGTTCCACACATACTTTCCCATGCTGACTATAGCCATCATTTGTCAGTGACCTTTCTCGCTTGAGCAACATCGTAGCGTTGATGGAAAAGAACAAAACTTTTTCTATGTACATTGTGAGCTCATTAGACAATATCGGCATTGATTTGGGAATACTTTTTCCTTCTTTCTCCTCCTCCAACTCGTTCATTGATTATTGTTAACATAACATCTTACAATTTGGGAATCTTACTCTGTGGGAAACAATGATGACAATCTTGTAATTTTGAATTGAAAGAAAGAGAGAAGAGAAAAGGAAAAGGAAAAAGAACATCGACAAATGCTCAGCTTTAGCTAATGACTAATGGTCACATAATTTCATGGACACTTCTTCTTAATCATCGAATTTTTTGTTTCATCAGGCAACTCAAATGCAACAACAATCAGCTCTCATCAATTTTTCCTCCCCGAAATGAATTATTCCTATTATTTTCAATCAATCTACTAACTCATCACAACTTCTGCTTGACCCGAGAGAGTAAATGCTCGAGGAAAGAGAGAAAGATTTTTATACACCAAAAAATCAAGCTTGAACTTTGACCTCAATGTTGTAAGAAGGTCCTGTCGAGAAGGTAGAGAAAATATTTTTTTTCTCTCTCACTTTCTATTCCGATTGCAAGCAATAAATTATTATAAACCATCATTAAATGGTAATCAATATTGTCTTCTCATTCAGCAAACGCGTAAACATCAACATCTCAATGCAACTGTTACTTCTTCACAAGATTAAAGATTGTTGTTGTTCATATGAGTAATGGAAGCAAATTAATAAGAAACACTATCAATTCACATTATCAATGTTCAAGCGAATTTTTAAGTCCCGCTTTGGGTTCAATCAGCGACTGTAATTTTGGGGAAAAACACACATTACAGTTGGATCCTTGATAGGGCCAAAATAAACTTTTTGTCCATAATAGTATGGGTCAAGCAACACAGTGGATAGGAAAAACCTCTTTTCTTTGGTTTTCCTGGAAAACTGGTCCATTTTCGGAGGGGGGAGAGGGGGTGAGGTCAAAGTGCAAAGGCCGCAGGGCATTTCTAGAAATTTCACTGCTTTTACGGAAGGAGCAATATCTGGTCCCTCTTGCCTCATTTTCTGAAATTTGGAAAATTTGGGAAATTTTTCAGGGTAAAAGAAAGTACAACATTCAAAGAAATAGGTTGAAATATCTTTATTAATTTTCACCTGATTTATTTGAGATCTTGATCAAATTGGTCAAGATCGCTCGCAGTTTTTTTGCCTTCAATTGAGATTAAGAGCTTGATCCATATTATTTTGAGCTTTTCTTCCATAGTTTTACCTCTTGTAAGAATAGAGTGGAAGAAAATCCTCTCTATTTTCTTTATTCTCAATGACTCTTAATCTGTTTAATCCTCGATTTTAGATGAAATTTCTGAAAAAGAAAACAAAAATCTTTTCAACTCTAGATGAAGCTTTGATGGCAATCCTTGCCAGTGATTTACTGGTATTTAAAAAGTTTTTCTAGGTTCAACATCAGATTTCCACTGAAATCAAGGACTACAAGAAGCCATCTTCACTCTCAATTTTAGCGAAATATTGACACAGTTGAGTACTCATTTGAAACTTGCACCCAACTTATACAACTTCAAAGCTATTTTTAATGAATTTTTGATGTTCATATGTATATATCGACGCATTCTGACAATATGAGTATAATAATGATAGGTTTTTTTCATCCAAGTCAAGCACCTTTATTATCAGCTTCGTCTTCTCTCTTCGTTCATATCTCAATCGGCATCAATCACACATACATAATCTTCACTCACATCAAGAAGAAAGTATATGTCCTTGGCATATGCTTAAATTTCAACTACACCATAAGCATTGAAAGGACATCTTGTGATCTTTAAGCATGAATAAATCGGGAGAAAAAAATCTATAGTGACCAATTGATTAGAGATTGCAATTACTTTTGAAGATCAATGCCTTTCTCTCTCTCTCTCTCTCTCTCTCTCTCTCTCTCTTTCTTTCTTCCTCTCAATGGCAAATTGAGGAAATTCATGGATCATCATCGACTATCGGCTATCAAATGAATTGAGGCAACTTCGTGCAAATGGAAATGACATTTATTGGGTATGATTGTGAGGGACAATTTAAATATACATACACGTATATATATATTTACATACACAGATGGACAACAAGCTGTGGTATGAGGTCTGTGTGTGTGTGTGTGAAAAATAATGACAATATGATATGATCTTGGCACGCACAATCGATTAGTAGGTGAAACAAGAGAAGGAAATCAAAGTTGTGACCAGAAAATAGAGAATTGGTGCTATTAAATTCATGTATACAGATGGATGTGTTAACGGTAATCCTTTGACCATCACAGCGATCATCGCTGATGGTGATGTTGAAAATGGTGTTAAAAATCGTAGAGATCTCATGTAATACGGTAAAGCTTCAAAAGGCCATAGAACACCACCGACAAACATGCATGCCAACAGATATCCTGTGGTAAATACGAACATCATTCCGATTCCAGATGAGAATAGGGCGAAAATGAATGTTGTCGTAATTCCAGTGGCAACTTGAAGCAATAGAACAGTGAAAGCTAATACAATCGATCCTCGGCATGGAACTTCGAGAACATATAAAATAAATAGTAACAGTATGAGGACATGAGTTCCCGTTACAGCCATATACACCAAAAAGTGTCCGATTAATAATTGATTTGTGGTCACACCAGCAGCATAATTTCGTTCGAACATAAGGTCCAATTTTTCTCTCATCAAACTGAATAGTGAAAAATTGACTGTATGAACAAATGATAAGTATACAGCGAATACAGGTAAAATGAAATCATATACGCCAAAATAATCATCACGATCTACTCGGCCATAGATTGGTTCAGCTAACACTATCGGTAAATCGGTGAGTTTGGGATTCATTTTCATATCGGCAGCAACTTCGATGGTAAAATTCCGATAACTTTCCAACAATGATCTCATGATTGTGATCAATAGAATTATATTGGAAAAATCACCTCGATAGACGATGTCTCCTGAGGTAAGATCAATCGACGGATTAATGGCATACGATGATGACATATCTAACGGTACTATTCGGGTTCGCTGGAATCGTGTAAAATTGGTGCCAATAGTGATGAAACCTTGTATATCACCTCTTTTGGTGGCCTCAAGAGCATCAGCCGATCGGCTGTATACGGTGGGAATAACACGATTGCGATCGATGGTGTCCAAAAATTGTGAGCTTAAATTGACTGGATTTTCGTGATTAACAACACCAACATTAAGGTGAATCGGTGTCCGGCCATAAAAGAGACCGTAAACCGTGATAACAAAGAATAAAATGAAACCAGACCCATAAAAAGCAGCTTTCATCTTGTAAAATCGTAAAAATATTCTATTCATCACTGCTGATTGTATTCGCCAATAATCACCTTCTTGTAACTGTTTGGCAATAAAATTTTTACATCTTTCAACTGGAGCCTTTTTCTTTTTCTTCTCTTTTTCCACTGTTTTATTCGACAAATTACCGTTATACGATGCTATTGATGCCTTCTTACGCACTTTATCCTCACGACACAAGTGTTCAAATGTTTCTTCCAAATTTCGTACACCAAATCGATTGATTATCGCTCCTGGTTGATCTTCATCCAATATGGTACCTTTACGCATAAAACCCACCACATCAGCACGTCGAGCTTCCTCAATATAGTGTGTTGTGATCACCACTGAACACTTGTATTGTTGGCACAAATAGAATATAAAGTCCCACATACGTTCCCGGACCAATGGATCACATCCAACGGTAGGCTCATCGAGTATCAATAATTTGGGACGATGAATAACTGTGGCCGCAAATGATACACGACGCTGTTGGCCACCGCTGAGACTGCCGATCAGCCGATGCATATCGTTGAGATCAAGTAGGGTTAATAGTTCACGAATTCGATGGATCAAATCTTGATCAGTGATACCATATATATGGCCAAAATAGACTAGCATTTCGAGAATGGTCAGATCACAATTGAGGGCAATCTCTTGCGGCATATAGCCAATATTTTTACCCGGTATATCGAGACCTTTTTGTCCCGGATGGAGACCAAATATTTTGATACGTCCATAATCGGGACTCTTGTAACCGATGACACACCGTAGGAACGTTGTTTTACCACATCCGGACGGTCCGATCAGAGCATACACACCACCGATGGGCACAGTTAAATTTAAATCATTCAAAATGTTCACTTTACCTTCGGATTTGTTTCGCACATATGTTACACTTCGCGCCTTAATGGCAGCCACACATTTACTGCTCGAATGAGAGCTGGTACCGTTATAGCCGTTCATGGTAAATAGTATAAGTTATATAAATATCGTCAACACCAAAAATTCGAAACGAATGAACGAAGAAGATGTTCTCAAACTGGAGACTCACACTTATGTGTACATCAGTGAGAATGAAAGAGAAATGAGAAAAGTTTCCACGAAAAAGTTTTGGTAAACTTCGCTCTCTCTCTCTCTCTCTCTCTCTCTCTCTCTCTCTCTCTCTCTCTCTCTCTCTCTCTTTACTCTTTCGAGATACTCTCTCGTCTTATTATGGCCTACAAACCGGTCTCACTTCTAGACTCTGGGAAAAAAATCAATAACAATTTACAATAGATTGATGTTTGTGAGAGTGAGTGAGAGAGAGAGAGAAAGAGAGAAAGAAAGAGAGAGAGAAAGAGAGAGAGAGAGAGAGAGAGAGTGAGAGCAATAGACAAGTGGGGTACCTCCCCCAAAGCCCCTAGGTTTTGCCAAAAATTTAGCTGTGGTCCAGTGGCTCTCTCTCTCTCTTTCTCTCTCTATGGCGGATTATGGTCAGTTTGATGGAATGGGAAAAACCTCTTTTTTCTTGGTTTTTCTGTAAAACTGGTCAACTGGCTCGCTTGTCAAGCGAGGTCAATAGAATGTGAATAGATGTATATTTACCCATAATGACAATACAATGGTAATGTCCTGGGGCGAGAGAGTGAAAAAAAAGTCCACTCGCATTGCTACATCATATCAACACTTTTATTTGATTTTTTGCTACTTTCCAGTCCATCCTGCTATAATAGGATGAATTTTAGGTCAAAGAGAGTGAAAGAGAGAGGCGGCTGAATAGAAATATCTCGAGTTAAATTTTAGGGTTTCAATTTCAAAATTTAACAGAGCCGACTAATAAGCACCTTTTGTCCCATCTCAAAATTGACAGCTCTTCTAGGGAAAGTTTAACGCACCACGATGGAAAGGTTGTTATTATTATTGCAAAATGTATAAATCTTGTCGTAATGAGAAAAGATTTATATCTTCATTAGCAATACTAGGGAAAAGAGTCTCATCTTGTTTTGAATCCTATTTCATCATGAACTTCAGTCAGCCTCATTGGAATCATATCGATACATATTTACAGTTATTCTTGGTAACTTTTGCCGAAGGTTCTTTAATGCATCACCAGCATCATTAGCATCAAGGTGAGCTATATCAAGTACATTAACTCGGTTAGTTGAAATTTTTCGAAATTAATTTCATCTGAGGGAAGCAATGGATACTCATCATTAAAACTAGGACCATGAACATCATTCGAATTCCAAGATCATGGCTATGCTTAGACATCGATAGATGGAGACTTAGCTCATGGAGATGCAATTCGCCTTAGCTTGTTCGTGAAACTATTCACTGGAATAGAATGATATGATCTTGGCACGAAAGCTCGATCAAGTTGCGAAATCAGAGAAGAAAATTTGGGAAGAGATGTGACCAGAAAATGAAATGATAGTCTACTTCTCAATTCATGTAGACTGATGGATAACTGAGAAGTAGCCTTTTGACCATCAGCACCAGAGAGAAGATGATGGATAGACAAAAAAATTGATATGATAAAAATCTGAAAGATTTTACCAGTAGAACATGTAGTGCATCCTTGAAATAACTCGAAAAAGCTGGAAGAAGAAAAAAATTTCGCCAACGAACATGCATGTCAGAGGAATATTTTTCATTTCCACATGGGAATATACACTATGAACATTATTCTGATTGTTGGAATGGAGAGGGAAAAAAAGTCTGATGAGAGAGAGAGAGAGAATCTTCGGCGCAGCATCCTCTGAATCCGAAAGAAGTGTGAAAAGGTGAGCAAAGAGGGAGAGAGAGAGAGAGAGAGAGAGAGAGAGAGAGAGAGAGAGAGAGATGAGTGAATTGATCGAATGAGGGAGAGTCTGGGAGAGAGAGAAATTCTCTATGGTAAAGAATTGTGTATCAAGGATGCTGGGCAAAAGCGAGTTGTTGCAGGCTGGAGTGATCCTTCGATGGAGAGTGGCGAAGGATCAAGAAGAAAGAGTAGAAAGAAGAGAAGAAAAAGATGTGGAAGTGTAAAAGATGATGATTCTTCAATCGCAATTCACAGATTTTTCGACGACTGAGACTAAAGTTCGTCAACCTCTCCCACTTCCGTATTCTCTTCTCTCTCTTTCCTGTGGAACATCGCTTCTCTCTGATATTCACACACACTTTGAGTGCCAACAATTTGTATCGTACTGATACCCTTAATCACTTGACCGGTGTCCACTTTCATTGTGTGTGTATAAGTTTGTGCATTGCAACAGTGAATCAATCAAACCTACACTACTATCACACCACTTTTATCCACTTTGATGATGGTGATGATCTGATCCTTTTTCACGGTCACTTTTAACCATCTTTTCGAGGAATATTCTTTCTCCAATATCTTCACACTTTCTCCACATTAATCAATCATCAATTTTTTGAAATATTAATCATTCACTCATTCCTCATACCCAATGGGCTACGTCATTTGCGCCGAAAATTGTCATCCAATTGATTATCGTTTTCTTCTTCTTCTTCAAAAATTTTCTCGTCCATCTCACCATACTTCACCACAACCACATGTTTATGCTCAACATCAAGATTAATGATTATTATAAACAGTGTCAAATAGGATCAATTTTTTGGTGATCATCTTTTTGTTTATAAATATACATACTTAAATCAATTTGAATAATCAACAATCGGAAAGGGATCAACTCAATTCAACTTTGAATTGGATTTCCCGATCCAAAAAATCAAGCGCCTGCTGATGATTTTTTTTCCACTCACTTCGATACGATCGAGAAGCATCAAGTGGACTGTACCATATTTAATTTTATCCATATTATTTCGATCATTTATCCAGATTAATGCCTACCAGTGTAATAGTATGATCAGTTTATTTATGGCCGTTTCACTCCAAATACTAGCCAATACCGTGAGTGAAGTGACAAGCTTAACGGATAATCATAGTAATAGTAATAATAATAATAACATCAACACCAATGCCAATAATAATAATAATCCCAGCGTGCCAAAGTTTCGTGTGGTTGCGGTCATACCAAATGATAAAGCATCACAAATGTCCCATGAATTGCACAATGCTGTGTCTAGATGGGAAAAAATGAATCGAGATGAATCTTCATCAAAACGGCCATCATCATCATTAATATCAACATCCAACAGTAGACGTTATTCTAATAATAAAGAAGAGACGTCCATTGTTTTATTGCCTGTTCCAATAGGAAATGATACACAGCGTTTATTGGATTCAATGTGTGATACTTTTGAAATCCATAATCCATCTCTGATACTATCGTTTCTGGAATCACGACAAACGTATTATCTTAAAATGATATCCAAAAAAGTTGATGTTCCAATATTGAGTATAACATCTGATTATCGTGAAACATTCCAAAGTGATGCTGTAAAAGTGAGTGTTATCTTCTTTTTTTTTATCTTTTTATCGAGAAAATTGTTAATCAACTAGTCTCGTGTTCCTGATTGGTGGTTGAAAAAATTTGTGCTCAAAAAATTTTATATAACAAATTATCTACGTTCTGGTGTGGGCATATCACATTTTTGTATACCTTTCCGGTTGATCAGAAAATTTTTTCTGGCAAAGACTTTCTGTCAAAAAAATTCTCGAACTTCATTTTGACAGCTGACTAAGTCATCTTTCTCTCCGATTTTTTGGAGAAATGAAGGGAATCCTTCATTCTGATCATCATTATGCTGCAAAATTTCATCTTTTGCCAGCTACTTTCTCCGTTGAATCCCTTTAGCCAGTCACATGTAAGAAGTGAAGAGAGAGAAAGAGAAAATGATGAGTAGGCCAATAGTGAAGAAGAAGAGACCAAGTTTTTTGGTGTATCTACCAGATAACCCTACTGAGAGGAAAAGGACCCAAGATAGAGAGAGAGAGAGAGAGAGAGAGAGAGATCAAAGAGCAGAAAGTTCTTTTCTTCTCCTTTCGGTCTTTTGCATTTTTCATTCGATTTACGCTTACTTCCATGTTACAATTCATTTGAACGCATCCTATGGAATTCATCTCTCTCCAAATCCACCGGAGCAAACTTGCTGAATTTTGTTTGCAGGAATGATAGTCAAAATGATCATCTTTAACCATCAAATCCGATTTCTTTTGGCTCTCTCTCTCTCTCGATTCTATTTTATGTTGAGTTTAGATTCTTCCTCTACGATTCATCCGATTAGAATCATCATTTCGACTTCTACCAGACTTGACTGGCTCTGACAGTGACACTAACGATGGATGCATGGAGTGAATATTCCTTGGCTCAAATTTTCCATAGAAAATTTTTCGAATACTATGTCTCTAATATCTCATGCTGTGTATGTGTGTGTGTGTGTGTGTTTGAAAGTTTTCAAGCCTCACTATGTTCATCATATATATATGAAAATGTGACACCCATCTTCATTTCTCTTTATTGACCTTAATCTCACCAATTTCAATTGAGAAGATGTAAGACAAATTTGATGGCTAAGAATAAGCTTTTTTCAGCCAAGAAAGTGTAACACTGAGATAACGTTCGAAAGGATTTGATTTATTCAAGCCAAGAAAATATGTAAATGCTTGACAATTTAGCCATCATCTTAATAACCATTGATCCTTAACTTAATTTACTTTCTTTTCAAATCGGACGAATGTGAGGGGAAAAAAATATGAAACATGAGGCAAATGTGGCCAGGTATTTTTATGGACAATGAAAGGCAAAATATTCTCATGAAAAAATAAATGAGATGGAAAATGTGGTCCATAAGAGTTGTGATAATGCAAAATAGGAAAAAAATTCACAATATTCTTGCTATTTTTTCTTCCCCACACCAATCTACTAGCAATTCTTTGCAGCCATCGTAATATGAAGGGAATAATTTCGACATCAAGACACATTGCATTCGACTTGACTTTGACATTTCTTCCCATTTCCAAGCAATGATTCATATGTAATGAATTCAATCTTCACACACACAAACACAAATTCATCCACAGTCACATACACAGTTCCCAAGTCATCTTGAATCATCAATCATTCCGTACAAACATTTCAATCTTAACCTTCTCTTTCCACTAATACCATTCATGGCTGATAGGATCATATCTCTCTCTCTCTCTTATCTGATAGCCAAGATTTGACCATCCTAATGCATCCGATGTTGTAGCTGTCCAGAATAAAAGTGAAAAACTGATAATGAGAAGGCTCAGTAAGGTCATACATACAGAGACAAGTAATACTATGAAACGATCTGATTTCTTCTATCTTCTATAAAGCTTGAGGAAATAAGAAGAGATCATGTCTACTTGTTTTCTCTCTTTGCCTCATATCCAATCGAATGTATACTAAAATGTACATGGATGCACGGGATGGATGTGAATTGTGTTAGAGCTTGATGAATCCTATGAACTGATAAATCTTTCTCTCTTACATTGATCACAATCTTCTCTCTCTCTCTCTCTCTCTCTCTCTCTCTCTCTCTCTCTCTCTCTCTCTCTCTCTCTCTCTCTCGAAAGGTAGTCAAGTGAATAAAATTTGCCATCACATTTACCTCGAATCGAACTGAAGGATAAAGGGAATACATATATGTATTGCTAGATATTACTTCTAGAAGAGATGGGAGAGAGAGAGAGTTTTTCTGATCAATGACTTCTATTCGTTCTCTAGATCATTTTCTTTTTCTAAATTACAACATTAATCACTCGAAAAATCTTGAGTTTTTCTCATCTCTTACTTTTGTTCTCTCTCTCTCTCTCTCTCTCTCTTCTATTTCGTACTTCCTTGTTTATTTCATCATTCTTCATGATCACTGTGTGTGTGCGTTGTAGTAAGTTTCACTTGAGAGCAGAATTTAGAGCAGAAAGCGAATCAAATCTTTTAATGTTCATTCGAAAGTAGAAAGTTTTGAGAGGTTTCGAATTCGAAGTGGTGTAAATGAGGAAAAGATTCTAGTGGTTCTCTCAGCATGAAGTTTTTTTTTCACTCTTACACTAGACAAATGATCAGAAAAAGAAAAGGCTCTTCCTTATATACACTTACCGGTTGATCATTGAAATGGGATGCTTGTATTCCTTTTTTTTCTATTCCTTCATGACCATTTTTGCTAATAATCACAATTCACATCGCGCCTCTTCAACAATCGTCTTTCACCACTCTTGTGAGGAATATATTTTCCACCATGAAGTATTACACTTATTCCATCACGATCTCACCACCTCAAATCTGTAAGCCCTGTATTTGAAATGTATTCTCGAAAAGAATAATACAACTGATAAGCTTCCTATTGGGTCTTGACCTCAGCAATAAAGAAGCGAACAAAGTTCTCCAGTATATATTTTTATACTTTGGAGAAGTGATCTAGATTCTCACTAAATTATAGTTTTGATCAGCTCTTGATTCAGTGGCATGTATGAGTGAAATACAATGGACACCATTCACTTTCTTTTTCTCTCTCTTTCATCTTTATTCTCTCTCTCTCTCTCTCTCTCTCTCTCTCTCTCTCTCTCTCTCTCTCTCTCTCTCTCTCTCTCTCTTTCCGATAAATTCTTGTGTTTTGTGATGTAGATTGAAGAGAAAGATCGACATGCACCAATAAGCCGATAAAGTACGTAGAATATAGTGTATATATCTTTTACCATTAGATGCAATCTCATAGGAGCCATATCCTGAAGGCATTCTGAGGTTTCCAGCTGCTGTACGAATTTAGGGTGAATTTTGTTTTCCCTTTTCTATGTTTCCCATGAATCTCTAAAAACTAAACAACTTCCCTTTTCTTCATTCTCTCTATTCCTTAAAAAGATCCATGAAAGTGATTGCATTTTGGGTATAGAAAGAGAGAGAGAGAAAAGGAAAAGAGAGAAGAAACGTTTATCATGATATCGTATGTGAAATAAACTAGCTTATTTATCTGTTTTGTTTCCAATACAAATTGGAATCAAGAGATTTTTATTCTCTCTTTCACTTTCTCTTTTGCGTTCACCTCAGCAACAATCAAATCGAATCACTATACAAGTGTTCATTCAACCATTTTATTCAACATTGAATCACTGATTCCAATATTAATCTATTTCTACTGTTACCTCATTTGGATGATTATTGTCTCCCTCTTTTTTTGGCCATAAGGATCAAGAGTGGCTCAATACACTTTTGCCTCTTGGCATACAAGAAGAATTAGAAAGAATTTCCAACGCCTCAAGTATTACATGCACACATACACACACATATGAGCATAATCATTGGGAATATATTTTTTTCCATACATGATAGTATAATATATGATATGAATGATTGAACATTGCTCGAATGTGAAAGTTTTTTTTGGCTGATTTTTTTTCACACTGTGTCTATCTTCCTCGTTAAAGGTTTTTCTTCTTTCTATTCATGATGATCATCACGCTTAATAAGTATAATTTAGGTGTATATGCCCAAATGAATCAGCCATACAGACATTCTTGCCACATACACACAGCTTGCCCAACTATTGCAAGATTTTTTTTTGGGAAAAAAATTTCTTTTTTTTCACTTCATACCTATACGTGTGCATGATGATACTTCAATGATAACGTATGGATGATTGAGCGTAGACAAGAACGAAATGCAATGCTCTTAATTTTGTCTACGCTAGATGCTCCATAGGTTAGTATCTATCTAACTATCTGTGTATGGTGTACATACATTCCCTGTACTAAGCTAAAGAGAGAGAGAGAGAGAGAGAGAGAGAGAGAGAGAGAGAGAGAGAGAGAGAGAGAGAGAGAGAGAGAGAGAGAGAGAGA
>QZCP01000172.1:9412-89135 GCA_003956705.1 Brevipalpus yothersi
AGAGAGAGAGAGAATCTTCTTGTGTGTATCCATGCATCTAGTGACACGAGAGCACAAGATTCAGCATCACAAGAATCAAATCATCAACGGGCGACAAGATTCGTGATGGAAGATGCGGATGAGAATGAAAATCATGACCATCTCTCTCTCTCTCTCTCTCTCTCTCTCTCTCTCTCTCTCTCTCTCTCTCTCTCTCTCTCTTGCTTCTTTCAATGTCTATCCGATATCTTACACACACATGGTATTCTTCACCTCATTCCAAGGTATCACTTGCTCGAATGCCATCAAATTGTATTTCTAGCTGGATACATTCTTGAGCGTATAGGACACAGTGATGAAGAATGTTGAGCAAGAAGAAGAAGAGCAAATTCTTTGCTTTTCGACTTTTGATCTCATCTATTTTGCTGTCCATTTGCTTCATTCCTCGAGATCCATCTAATGAGGCGAATAGTGGAAAAATGATGAAGGAGGAGAAGAAATAGAAGTGGGAGGCGGTCAAGTAATGGGCAAACCATGACCCAATACACAAAATGCATGTATACCGAACTGTGAAGCGAGAACATTTCAGAATTCAATCTACAATTTGAAAGTTAATTTGAACTCATTCTCATCCGCGAAATACAACTACTAACTTAATCACGACCACATGAGAGTAGAGAGAGAGAGAGAGAGAGAGACAATCTTTTGTTGAAAAATGACCTCCCATGTGAGTTTCAATCGTTTTTCTCTCTCTGTACCTCGATCTATCTATTCCCGGGTCCATGTGTGTGTGTATACATGTAGCTCGCCTTCAATACGCCCGAACCTTGCATGGAGAGAATTTTCGAGGCTTAGCGATGTGACGGAGAAAAATGGCCTCAGCTCCACGGTTAATACTGTAATGTTTGCAAAAAGATTGAAACATTACCTATCGGGATGAGGAGAGAGAGAGTAGATGTTTCAATTGGCCTACAAGAGAGATTCCACCAGAGAGAAGAAACCGGTACAAAAATGCATTACAAGAGAGAGAGAGAGAGAGAGAGAGAGAGAGAGAGAGAGAGAGAGAGAGAGAGAGAGAGAAAGAGAGAGAGAGGATGGACGTTGATGAGAATTGAAATGTAGTGTGTATATCGAGAAGAAGAAGAAGAAGAAGAGGAGGAGAAGCAAACAAGATTTAGAGTCAAAGTCTACTGGCTTATGATCACGATTCAGGCCACTTCCAATGGCCACAAACATGTACATATCTTCTGTGTGTATACATAGACACATAGACACATGCCAATGGCCTTTGATATGGTTTCACTTTGAATACTCCTCATATTCGATGCTCGTGTGTGTGTATGTATGCTGAGGCCACCAAAATTTTATTCAATCTCCGGGCTTCCATGACTGTTCATGTAACTAATAGTGGAAAGGTAATTGAATGATTCATACATTGAATATCCAGTGGAACGTGTGGATGGGGGATAATTTTGGGGAATAGGAGAGGAGTGGTGTACACCAAATGAGTGGATAGTTGTCATTTGAGGGGACTGAATACTTGTAGAAGGCAGTGAGTAGCAAGATGCTGGAGAAGATGGGCAAGATCACATTCGCGAAATTATCATCACTCATCGATTTCACTTGCGTTCCACCGCAGTCCAGAAGCTGTAAGATCGAATCGAGCGCGTGTAAGTGTGCGGAAAAGAGAGAGAGAGAGAGAGAGAGAGAGAGAGAGAGAGAGAGAGAGAGAGAGAGAGAGAGATGGTTCCTATGGTTATTGTGATTTCAATTCACGGGGATCTATCCATCGTACGTGCTCTCAAAGAATCTCTGAATCATCCAGCATCCTCTAAGGTTCTCCATCCTCCTTCTCCAACTTCCCCTCGAAATTCTCCCTCTCCTTAGGGTGACTGTAAGTATTAAAGCCGGCGTTTCTCGTGAGCAAGAGAGAAAGTAAGAATAAGAGGCCATTGAAATCACCTCTGGTCAATCAGTGACCTCAATCATCGTCTATGGCTGCATGTTCCACTAGACACTTGCCAATAAATAATCTCTGACCGATATTGACCTAGACCTGGGGACATGTGTGTGTGTATATGTGTGTGCGTAGAAGGGAGAGAAGAGAGTGCTTGATGGTGATAATATTTATTCAAATATAAGTCGAGATCCTTTTTCTTTCACGAACATACCCACTTATATGTGTAGCTGTGAGTTATTATCAGTTTTTGGTGCCTGTCAATTGCAAATATTTTTCGGGAACAAGAGAATGCATGCAAGATGAAGATTAGTGAAGGCTAAGTGAATACTTAGTCCTAGTAGAAAGAGAGAGAGAGAGAGACTTAACAAAAGTATGAAAGAGAGAAATAATGTTGGTATACGGTAAGATGACGAAGAAAAATGATTCTCTCTGTATATTCCAAAATTAAATGCATTCTATATGTACCGAAAAGTTTTATTGGAATCCATATTCGTTTCTCCTTGAAGGAATGACTCATTGCTCTGAGCATCAGCCCATAGGATTAGTGACTGAGCCATAGCAGAGGCATCCAATAATTTGACTAAGAAAAAAAAATAGTTTTCAAGGATAAAAGTTGCAAGAAATTGACTTTATTGCTACTTTTTTTCCGCCATGAAGTTTGAAAGCTCAAAATGATTAACTACTGTCGAAAAATCACGATGATACACAAAAGCTTGGAAAAGTATCAGCTCTAATGAACAGGGAATTCTTGAAGATTTAAACTTTTCCCATAAATCGTTTTGCATTAGTTCCTCTTCTTACTTGTGTCATTCTCTCTCTTTTCTTTCTTTTTCTTCTTCTTCATCTTCATCCACTTCTTCTTCTTCTGCTTGAGTCGGAAAAAAATTTTGCATCTCAGCAAGATACAGATTCACTTGACCCTGCTCCAAGTAGAACTGTTTGAGAGTGAAAACTTCTCCATCAACAAGTTCATTCATGAAAAATTCATCTATTACCTACTAATTACTGACACACACACTCACATACATACAGGCTGGGTAAATATATTCACATACACACAGACAAGTTTCATGGGAGATGTTCACTTTGAGTGGTGTTTATTTCGGGGTTTTTTCTCGCAGGACAAATTTGCTGGAGGATGATAAGAGGAATAGAAAGAGAGAGAGAGAGAGAGAGAGAGAGAGAGAGAGAGAGAGAGAGAGAGAGAGAGAGAGAGAGAGAAGTTCTTCAGATGAGCAAGAATATTTATACCTCACAAGGTGATACTTCTCTCACATGAACTGAACACATTCCAAACTGGAGCAATGTAGTGTAAAGCATAGAGAGATTCGAATTCTGGATCCCGGATAGCTCTTGCGGTAATGATGGAAAAAAAGAGGCTAGAGAGAGAGGGATAGAGAGAGAATCCAGATAGAAAAAGATGCGATTGTGAGGAATTCTCTTCTTCTGTACATCATTTTCTTCTTCCGGATGATCAACCACAGAAGCTACCGAAATGCCGGCATCGCATACGATGGATAGTGACGAGAAAGAAAGGGAGAGAGAGAGAACAGAATAGAAAATGATAATTTATCATCTTTCCACAGTAAAAGTCACAAGAGCCAAAGACAAGAAAAGAATCTCACTCTCAAGATGCTGAGAGATGATGATTAGTGAATTTTTACCATCTTTTTTCTTTTCCTCTTCTTTCTCTCACTCTATTTTCTTTCTCTCTGTTCATCATCATTTTCATCTTGTGAGTGATGAAGATCAACCTATTCCCTGTGCTATATTATTATTGTTTGCTTTTCGCACCAGAGATGCTGTCTCATCTGGGACTCAGCAAAGACATGCATTCGATGTATGCATAAGTATGCAACATGTACATACCCTGATCTCTGTTCTCGTGAATTTGAGATGAGAAAATGAAGAGAGCAAAAGAGAATAGAAAAAACAAAGTCCAATAGCTCGAAGGGAATTGTTCATAAATAATTTACTCTCCATCTATCATCATCTTCCTCCCATTCTATTCAATCCTGTGTGTTTTCTATTTCCACCTTCCATAACACATACTCACACACCACCACCCACTCTGTTCTTCATCCCATACTCTAACTCTCTTCTCTTCTCTTCGCCTAGGAGAGAAACTGACGAGTGTGTCAAAGTATTAATTGAATCAAGGAGCTCACTTGATTTGAATACGATCACTCGTCTTGTATCATTTGGCTCATTTTCCCATTAAACCATCATGTTGTCGAGGAGAGTAATAGTAGAAGAAGAAGAAAAAAGTGGATGAGAGAGAGAGAGAGAGAGAGAGAGATAAAATGATGCTGAAGAGAGAGCGATTGAAGTGATCAAGATGAAGAGGATGCCACATGATGCCTAAACTCTAGTGGTAGTGAGTAATATGAGGATGTAATTTGTGGACGATTCCTTGAGGCTATCTTGTGTATGTTCACGAGCAATAGATTGTTTCAGAATCGACAATCGGGATGACAAAATAGGAAAGTATATTGAACAATGACAAGTGGTGGGAGGTTTTGTTGGTGGATGAAATGAATGTTGGATAAAATATCACCAATAATAGCAGTGGATGCAAAGTGTGATCAGTGTTTTCCTTCACTCGTATTAGTGATAGAAATAATGGAAGATAGAAAGGAGAAGAAGGGGAAGAGGGAGAGAAATGAGGAAGAGGACATAAGATGTGTATATAAGTCCTCGTGAGAAGATGAGCAGATCTCTTCATGGTGAAAATGATATCAAATTAAAGTATGCAATGGCAAGAGGTGGAAAGAGTTCGATATAAAAGGAGCAAGATTAATGTATCATCATTCATCAATGCACATTTAAATTTCTCTCTCTCTCTCTCTCTCTCTCTCTCTCTCTCTCTCTCTCTCTCTCTCTCTTACTGATAGCATTATTAACGGTAAAGCTATCAGCTATACAAGATGACTAACAAGATGATTAAGAATTGAGTTAAAGTTGAGCGTTTCAAGATGAGGTGGAAGATGGTCATGGAATGATGATGATTGTGATTGGGAAGAGTTTTTTCCGAGTGAAAGTGAAAAGAGCAACAAGGATGAGGAGAAACTCAAGATAGCGTAACATCAGAGGGGTGCGGTTGTGGGTGGCTGAAGGTGGCCGGGAAAAGCGGCGGAGGATGAATGAGTTGGCTCATTGTGACTACAGCAGCATCCGCATCAGTTGCACAGGAGAGCGATGAGTATAAGAATGATGACTCCACGCGAGAGATTAGCTGAGATCGAATGTGAAACTATTGGGATGCGGAATAGTGGGATGCTGGGATCAGCTCCTCTCTCTCTCCCTCTCTTCACCGGTGGATTGAATATATATATTTATGTTAGTCATTGGTGTTTCTTCTAGGAGAAGAAAAAGGGAGAGAAAGAGAAAAAGAAAGATGAAGCATAACGATGAGGATGACTAATAAACGGATTGGGAGAGAGAGAGAGAGAGACGGAAAGCTCAAGAGCTTGAGAAAAGCAATGGAAAGCTAATTTGAGAGAAGAAGTGGAACACTGGATGCTGAGTCAAGGGGACTTTCCTATGGAATCATCATCATCCTCCCCCATCGATGAGTCAATTCGCGCGGCCGATGTACAGGAGTGTGTGTATGTATGGGGATGCGGATGCTGTTACCGTGGCGATAAATTTGGACTCTCTCCTCTGGCATCTTTATTCCGCTCTTCTGTTGAGATGATTTTGAATTAGAATGGACTAGTCACCTTCACACAATGATGTAAGCCAGTGAATTGGCTTGATATTGGATGATGCTTTTCTTCAGTGGGTGGTGGTGGATGATTGTGTATCGAGAAGGAGGAGAAGCAAGATAAGAGAGAAAGAAAGAGAGAGAAAAAGAAAATACGAAAGGCCAAGAGGCTGTGATGATGATCAAACTTGAATCAGAAGAAAGAAATAGAAAGAGAGGATGAAAGCTGGATGGATGGAGATGATGAAGAAGAGATGAAGAAAAATCAGTGCTTTTGATGGCTCGAATGATCAAAGTGATGAAGAGAGAGAGAGAGAGAAAAGGAAGAAAAATAAGAGGAATAAAGAAAGAGAGATAGAAAATAAAAACCAGACTAAAAGGAAAGAATAAGAGTGAAGAAAAGATGAAAAGGATAAGATTGAGAAGATGGTCTGGATGTTGTATCAATCTTTTCTCCAATCTGGCCTCCTACTCACCATGGAATCTCATGATAACAATGGCCCAGCTTTTCGGGGAAAAAGTAAAGTAGGAAAAGCTGTAACTTAGCTTCCATGATTCTGGGCAATCCGATAGCTAAGATGGAATTGTTGTGATCATATTTTGATACTGTAATATTATCATGATGTTTTGCTCAGCAAAAACTATCTCAATCATTGATGCTCCATTTTTTGACAACTCATAAGAATAGGTTCCTTAATGAGGAGTTGATGATAAATTGATCAATTCTTGCAAGTGAAAAAAGGTAGAAATTCAAGAATAGGCGAAAGTTTTCCCTGTCAAGTTAATGAATCAGTGGCCAATGAGGAAGATTACCAGGAATGTAAGCAACAATCATGCTGATGAACTTGGACAATATCGATTACAGATTGTATTTATCACCTATTCAATTATCGAGTTAGTGTAAGATAAAGAGAGAGAGAGAGAGTACAAAGGAATGTGAACAATCTAATCGAAGAATGTGTGATGATAGAGCAGTTGAAATCTTTTGATCAGATTTTCAATCTGATCGATTACTGTTCTCATAAAGATTTCTCATCGGAATTGAAATCAATATCATGATAAGATGAACTTGATACACTTGAAAAAATATTTGGAAAGAATATTTTTGAAAAATTTTCACATTCATGAGAAAAGTTTCTGAGTCAGAATCATTTCACAAGAAAAGCTATACATTCTCAGTGCACAGTTGCTCATCTCTAGTGACTTGATAAGTTCAAGAAAGTATGATGGACTCGATTTCATACGCTATTCAATCAACTCTGTTGATATGTATTTCTATGTGAAAATATTCCCATCCATGTGATACAGATGTGTATATCCTCCAAAACGAACATTCAATGCGACAAAAGCAATGGAACTTGCAAAAATATGAGAAAAAGAGAGCAGAGAAAGAGAGAGAGAGAATAGAAATAGAGAGATGATTTTCAAGTGAATTAGATGTAAATTTTATTCCGATCAGCGAACACACATAGCATCAGTATCAGTATTCTTTGAAAAGAGTTGATGTGGAAGAGTAGCATCGAAAGAAGATGAGCATGATGCTTATAGAGACTGACTTCGAATAAGAGTTGTTCATGTGCTCTAAATTCATGGAATAGTTCTTCAAAAAGGATGACAAGAGAAATATAGAAGATGAAAGGGAGAGAGAGAGAAAAGAATAAATTCGCAACATATCGGTGAATGTTGAATAGGATTCATCGTGTTTCAGTATAATATATGTGTATGAAATTCAGGACCTCCATGAGGTTGGAAAGCTTATCAAAATGATCAACTTGTCCTCAAACTGAATCGATGAATGATCCATAAGATTGATTCTCTCTTAAAATCAAATTCATCAGCCACTTTGCTTGACTCTTGTCTTTCAACATGATCTATTCTTCTGATTCTTCTTCATCCTCTTCATCTTCTTCATCTCCTTTCTCTTCTTTCCATTTGCCTTCCTCGTTTCCACTATACTAACCATGATCACTGTGGACATGATCATGAATTGAATTCCCTGGTCGATTAAAATCAAAGTGATCATCGAAATGAGTGTTCACATGGGAAGACAAGTGAAAAAGTCAGATGAAAGAATGAGGCTGATTGTTACACGATGTTCGTGTCTCAGCATCCTGACTCATGTCAAATCATGGGAAAAGGATGGATGAGGATGAGAGAGAGAGAGAGAGAGAGAGAGAGAGAGAGTCAGAGAAGCAAGAGACAAGATTTTGGAAACGAATCGGATAGAAGAGAAAGAATTGTTAGAGAGACCCTGTGTAATAGAAATCAATCTGTACAGAGTATACATCAAAATAACAAGATTTATGACAGGCCACTGGGATCTGTCATCAGGGTCCAGGAGTAAAGAAGTTTACAAGGAAGTATGAAGAAAAATAGATAAACAAGGAGGAAGAAGGAAGGAAGATGGAGAGTGAAAAAATGGAGAAGAAAACTTTTTTCGTTCTCTTTTCCTCTGTTTCTAGAAACAGAGAGATGGAAAAAAGTTTTTCACGACCAAAATGAAACTTATTGGCCTGAAAAAAAAGCTTGCCTCAACATAGGCGAGAGTAAGCATGAAAGTTTATGGAAAAATGATTGAGAAACAGATTGTCAAAACCGTCAAAACAATTGGAAATACGATCATTTGGCTTATTAATCGCTGCGATATTTTGTTGACAGGGGGCTAAAGGTTAGCAGTAGTGTACTTTGACCTATGTGTGAGAAATTTTTGTACTAGAAAAAGAGAAATATGGAGAAGTGATGATGATAAGGCAACGGAAAAGGATATGAATTGGTGAGAGATAGAGATGAGGAGAGAGAGAGACTGGATGAGAGAGAGAGAGATGAAAGATGAAAGATGAAAAGTGAAGATTGACACTCTCAGAAAATGAGCTACACTTGTATCAGCAGAAGTTCCATTAGTTTATATAATGAGGAAACAGTCTATTTGACAACATTTCCTGTGAGTGTGAAAGCATATATCGAATGGAAAGAGATGCATGAAGAATAGTGGAGAATGGAATAGAATTAAGGCCACAATTGGCCACATAACTTACAATTCGGTAACAGTTTCCGGAATGTTACTTGGAACAGAAGTCAAACCACGCTCACGACAGTCAACATTATCTTCGTAACAAGAACACTCCACTGGACAGCGATTTTTGTCGATACTAAAAGATGCAGATGCTGATGATGACGATAGTCCACCATTACCTGAGTACCTGTGAGATTAAGGTGAAAAAAAAGAGAGAAAAAATAAGATGATCAATTCCTATTACATTACACCATCATTCATCTATCTTTATTGATATGATACTCTTCATTTCATTTACGCTCATTTGATCAGAACTTTCGTCTATCTGGGCATTCATTTTGGAAAGTATTTTTCGCGCCTTTCAAAAAGCTTTTTCTTTGGTCGAGATAATATTTGAACAAAGTTATCTTATTAGTTGATTGCTGCTCAAAGAAAGTGTCAAGCCAATTGAGGTCAACAACCTAGCAACTCTAAAAGAACATGTGTGGTGAACAATATGAAATCATGATCATGTTTTCCATCTTATTGAGGTCAAAATCAAGTGTTTGACTGTATTTAAGTAGTGATACTGTTATTGTTTATGGTGGCCATGATGCGGTTATGGCACAAGTTTGCTACAAAATGATGATAAAAATAATTTGTACCTCTCAAACTTGAATCAAATAATTTAAATGCCTGGAAAAAGCTTGTATTCACCCTGAAGAAAGAGCAAATAGCAAATGCTACACACACACGGCAGGAACAAAAAATGATTTTGATTGACATTGGAACAACATTTCTCTTGTTAACTGATGACATATAACCGCATCAAATACTCCGAGAGGAAAGATGTTGATAAATTTATCTTAATTCCAATCAGAGAAGATTTAGCATCAGTATTTCGCAAGTATTTTGAGGAGAAATTTTGAAGGAACAAATTTTTCGCTCCAAGAAAAATAGAAAACACGACAAATGAGTTGACAAATCTTAAGAATCTCGTGGAAGGAAAGCATTTCAAGGCGAAAGAAGAGGAAGAAAAAGTTTCTCCTCTGTTTATTTGTAGCATCTTTTCTCTGCCTATTGAATTCTTGGGTATCGAAAACTGTTGGAAAAACTTTCATCATTCTTTTCTTCATCCAAAATCCATTCTTCTTCTCTTTCTCTCCATCTTACCAGGATCCGATTAAGATTGACAGGTTGGGATCAAGCGTGTTGAGAGAAGCATTATTTCTTCTTTCTTCTTCCATCAACTCAAAACTACTACTACTACTATTACTACTAGTCAAACCAAATGGCAATGCTCACTGGTCTGATTGACTGTTACTCGAAATGGTGCTACTACTTGTCATCGATTCTGATACTTGAATCCTCTCTCTCTCTCTGCATACCTTTCAGTGTATTCCCTATTCTGAGCGGACTTCCAAATCTGTCCAATGTATTGCATGGACGATTTTAACTGTCCAAATGTAAGTTAAGAGGGAGAGAGGAAGAAGAAAAAAAGAGGTTATGATTGCTCTAGTCTTTCGCTTGGATACTTTCAACAGATGATTTTGATGGATAGATTTTTAGCTAGTCTGATCATATGATCCGGAAAAGTTAGTGTGTATTTGAAAGGCACGCATAAATACATTCACATTTATCCGCAGCAGCATTCTACTTCAAGATGTATCTGTCTCAAATTTTCATAGTCACAATTTATCTTTTCACCATAATTTTGCATTATTTCATCATTATCACCAAAGTATGTTTATACTCAAATTTATTTGATTTTTTTCGCTCTTTCTTTCAAAAAAAGAGGACTTCAATGAAAAGCATCACAAAAAGTTATTGTCCATTATTCTATCACCTATTTTTTGCCCTCTCCCAAGGAAACTTTTACCTTCTTCTTTCCAAAAAAGGATAAAAAGAATGAATACTAAGGATCCCAGGCAAACTCAACCTTGCTTCCTATGCAGTTCCATGGAATTATCTCTCCATTCGAAGCACTTAAAGGCTTGACTATGTTTTTTCTCTCTCTCATCCTTCTGTCACTGAACCCTAGAATGCTGATGGAATGTCTTCAAGCAGAATAAAGTATCAGACAAACGAGAATCCAGAGCAAGGGAAGAATAAGAAAATATAAAGAAAAAGAGGAAAAAGATGAGAAGGAGGAGAAAAAGTAGAAAAAAGATGCTTTCCAGACTATTGTAGAGCGGCACGTTCAGCCCAAAAGTTTTGGTCATTATGGCTATTGTGAGTATCGCCTTACAAGCATTTCGTAAAACATGATACGATGTGATGCAGAGAAGGTAAGATGATGATGAAGTAGAGGACAAGATTGTAGTAAGATGATGGAGAAGTAGTAGTAGAAAAAGAAGAAGAACAAGAAAATAGGATAAAACGCGGGGGCTTCCAGAAAGGTGGGTGAAAAGACGTATATATAATTGAAAATTAGATCTTATTCTATCCTGTTACATGATAGCGAAAATAGGTTTACATACAATGAACTTTGGGCTCATGAAACGAACAGGCCAAGAGCAAGAAAACAAAACGAACCAAAAAGGTTTGCTCGTGTGTTGAACAGATTAACCGATATACACATACACACACACAGATAGTCATCAAATCATCATGAATTGGAAATGCGATATAGTCAATGAATCGTTCCAACAATCAAGTTACATGCCAAACCGGACATGAGAGCCCAGAATCGGAATTGAGCTCTATCTTACTTATGGAAACATGCACCATATTTTTGATAAGATTGTCAAAAAATTATGCGACTTTTTCGCTGTGCATCGATAGAAAGAAGTATACTGAAGACTTCATGCAAGCTATATCTCTTGAACCCAAGTAGTGTATAGCTATCAACTAGCAATATATAAAATGCTCATGAATCTTGCGTCTAGAGTATGAATAAACCATACTGACGGACTTTTATCTTCCAGCTATCATCAACTGACGTTATATCTGTCTGTACAGAGAGTGTACACTTTTATCTCTTATGAGTTTGCATTCAAATTCCATTTCAAGTCATCAAATCATGAACTGTGTCTACGCTTCCAGTATACATGTTTATCTGTATCTGTGGCAATGCTGGATCCCAAGTGACGATCGATTTCAGGCTCACTTTACCACACACACACATACAGGGCATATATAGTGAACTTCATGGTGACTGTATTGAGTTGCTTAATCGCTTATCTTGATCACGTCCAGCCGGTGTCCGGCAAAACTGAGTGAAATCAAATGGACTCAGGAAAGGAAAGCCATTCGAAACAGATATACACACATACACACAACATCTCTTGGAGAGTAAGTTGAAATGATGGGAAAAGTGCTCCAAAGAGAGAGACATAGATTGAGAGAGAAAAAGAGTAAGAAAGTAAGAATGGTCCTGATGGATGAGAATCAAGCGGAAGAAAAAAGTTTGCTTCTATCCAGGGAGAAATCAAAGGACCGTAAGATCGAAGTAAATTGAGTGAGGAATTTGATAAAAGGTTTCCAAAATATTCTCACTTTCTATATATGAGGTCCTTATTTTTTTTCTTCCCTTGCCGTCCAGTTCGTATAAGGATAAAAGAAAAGCGAAAGTGCAATAAAGTTTCTCATCTCATCTTTTTCTTCTTCTTCCTCCCCTTTTTCCCAGATACTTTGGACAACAGCACACACACACTCATACACATTCTTTTCTATTCATGTGTGTACCCATAAGACGATACTATCATGATAGGAGAATTGATTCTTGCCCGACAAAAAATGTCATTAATCCGCGCTGTTCACACTGAAGTGTACACCTTAGCGTAAGAATTTATCATGTTCTCCATCAAAATTGGTCAATTAGATGTGAAGATGTTTTCAAGGTATACTTTTCCATGCCTATCTGGAGGAATTCTTCCTCTCTTTATCTCTGTCTTTGCTTCTATGTAACTCACATATGTAGCAAAAATATGAACAAAATTAGCTGATCTTCAACATGCCTGGTAAAAAAGACGGGAAACATGCAAGCTAATCGTTTCAAGTGATAACAAATGGAACATGTATCTCTCTCTCCATCTTACATGTGTCACTCTTTGTAGGTGGTTTGTAATAGTAGAAAAGCTCGTGAAAAATATATCTTATCCGATATGAATCAAATCTTAAAGCTTAAGATATGGTTTGAGGAGAGAGAGAGAAACAGAAAGAGAGGGAAAAAAGTTTTACAATTTACGAATTAAGATTAATGGACAATAAATGGTGAGATTTGAATGATTTGAATGAAGATATACCCATAAGATTGCTAAAAGTATTTGCATAGAGAGAAGGAATATTCTATCTTTCTACTCTCTCCATCCTACTCAATTCATGACGATCGTCTTAAGAAGATGAAGAGACAGAGAAAGAGAAGAGGCAAATGATCCTCTTGTATTCATGCTCGTTTGTGGCGGTAAAAAAGAATTCATGAACGATATTTTTCATCTTATCTCTTGAGTAAATGTTAAACTAGTTTGCTCTTTCAAACATCGGATTTAAGGGTATCGAATTTCGATTTTTATGAGAAAAAGCACATCGATTCATGCGGGTCTCTCTCTTTACCTTGACTACTCACTTCTTCTCCATTCTTCGACCTATGACCCTGATAGTATACCTGATTGTATTGAATACTATCCATAAATATTCCCATCTCCATCGTGCTCTCTATCAGAACTCACGAGAAAACTTTAAATACATCACATAAAGTAAGAAAAAAGCGAAAAAGAGCGAGAGAAAATCACATAAACCGATACCGACGATATATCAAAGCTAAATGCTCATGTATACGGTCAAAAACTAATGTATTGAGCTGTATTGGGTAAGTTAGTGAGGAAGAGAAAGCCTGTCAATTTTTGGTGATATTAGCGCAGTTTAACGTCACGTTAATCCCAAGACAAATCGCGTCAAATACGATCGAAATTTTGGCATGTCATTGGCCTTAAGTATATTGATGGCTGGGCATTTTCCTCTCTCTCTCTCTCTCTCTCTCTCTCTCTCTCTCTCTCTCTCTCTCCCCACAAATCTTTAAGTTTTTTTCGCTCTTTTTTCTCATCAATCCCCTTTCAAGCTGACGAAGGCTGATCTTTATCAGAAGGTTGAGCATATATTTTGTCAAAAACATATTCACTTGCCATGTACATACATACACACACACACGCACATGGAAGGCGAAATTGGAAGAAAAAAAGTTTTGCAATCTACATGTACATGTACTGTGATATACTGTGTAATGTTGCCGGGAAAGAAAAAAAAGTTTTGATGTTTGTCAAAACTTACCATCGATCAGAGGATGATATTTTAAATGATTTTGATGAACTTTTCACTTCGTTCAAACGACTATTGGCACCGGAACAATCCACAATCGAGTCTGTGCAATCACAACCATCGGGACATATTATATCGTCATCATGATGATAATCCGAATCTGATTGTGATGATGATGATGATGATGGATAACGAAATGAATCACGAGCACTGACCAAACATATAAGTATGGTAGCTATAATAATGAAATGAAGTAACATCAGTGGATTGAGAAGCTTTCGAGCCATAATTAAGACACGAAAGGGCAACAGTTCATCACCGAAAGTCACTAGTACGGCCAATAAACGACCTATATATCGGTGATCTTGTGACGATGGTGACGATGGTGACTTGTGGTTAGGTGAAGATGAACACTGATGCTGATTGATCATTTAGATGCATTCCTTATGCTGTCATTCATTGCACTGAACTTTTTTTCTTCAATTCCATCTCTCCACTGTATCTCTCTCTCTCACTCTCTCATCATCATCATTTTCTTTCCATGTTCCATCTTCATCTCTTTCTCTCTCTCTCTTTTTCTCACTCATAGTCATTCGAGTGAGTCCAGTCCAAAATTTTTCCTCTCAATTGAGATGCTGAAAATGATGCTCTTCATCCTATTAGAGACATCTATGAGATGCTGGCTCAAGATGTCATCATCATTTGCGCATGCGCATTTGAGTTAGCTGCATGCTTTTAAGCGCAAGAAGTTAAAATTTCGAAGTGAAAGTTCTGAGCAAAAAATATAATTCCAAAATGATGATAATGTATGTTCATGAAAAATTATCATGAAATGATGAACGTTGAGCGTAATGTATTGATACGAAATGTTGTGAATACTTTGAGATGTGTTGCCGGTCATGAGGGTGGCAGTTTGTCATCGGCTGTGCGAAAATGGATGAACGACAGGAGTGTTGATAATGGAGTGAAACGATATGTTGTTGATTTTAGTTCACCAAATATTGCCAAACCATTTCATTGTGGACATCTTCGGTCAACATTGATTGGCAATGCATTGGTTAACATTGGAAAGTGTCTGGGACACGATATGGTGAAGATTAATTATCTTGGTGATTGGGGAACTCAGTTTGGTCTACTGTCACATGGTTACGATTGTTTTGGTGATGAAAGTGAATTGAAAAATAATGCGATCAGCCACTTGTTTGATGTGTATGTGAAAGCAAATCGAGAGGTGGAAAGAGATGATAAATTTTTGCAAGAATCTAAGCAAAAGTTTGCTTCGATGGAAAAATTTGCCGATGAAATGGAGCTCAAAAAGTGGCAACTTTTCCGGCAATATTCCATGGAAGAGTATACCAAAGTTTATGATGATTTGGGAATTACGTTTGATGATTATGAATTCGAATCAATGTATGTGGAACCAAGTCGTAAATATGTAGATGAACTCGAAAAGTTGGGAGTTTCAAATACTGTTCAGAATGGTGCAAAAATAGTTGACATCGAAATGGACAGTGGAAAAGTCGAATCGATACCAGTACTCAAAGAGGACGGAAGCACATTGTATATTACTAGGTGAATTGTATTTGCATCTCTTGTTCCTCAGAGGAACAATTATTTCGAATTGGAATGGTCAAAACCCGACAGAACTTAATGTCTCATATCTATGGTTTTATATGTAGAGATATTGCTGCGGCAATCGAAAGGAAGAAAAAGTATGATTTCGATGAGATGCTCTATGTCGTTGGACATACCCAAAGCAAGCATTTTCGTTCGTTAAAAAAAATTCTCTCAAAAATGAACTATCAATGGGCTGAGTAAGTTCACCGTTTTATCTCTTCAGTCTTTATCAATTTCTTGGCGTTTTTAATTAACATCTTGTGTTTTTCAGGAATCTCCACCATGTGTCCTTTGGTAAAATTAAAGGAATGAGCACCAGGAAGGGTGAAGTGGTTTTCCTCCAAGATATTATCGATGACGCTACATCTCGTTGTAAAGAATCTACTCTCAAAGCATCCAGTTAGTTTCACTCTGACACTCTCAAACATTTTCAAAACGTTATTCTCTTTTTCCAGCTACCAAATCTCCCCCAGAAAGCTTTGATTATTTAGCGAAAATTCTTGGACTCAGTGCCTTGTTTGTGTATGATCTTCGAGCTCCAAAAGGGATGAGTTACGACTTTGATTGGAATGAAGCTTTGAAATCCAAAGGCTTCACTGGTATATATTTACAGTACTCTCATGCTCGAATTTGTAGGTAGGTGAAAATGATCAGCTGATTTCTTTCGATCCGATTCTCGTTTTCTCCATCACAATAATCGAACATTTTCCACCTGATTTTGATCAGATCCATCTTTTACGAATTCTGATGAGTCAGCATTCAAGAATTGCCAGATGAAAGCAAACTTGGCAAAAGATTCAATATGATGAGCTATTTTTTGATGATTAAAGAACTAATCTCTGATTTTTGCTTCCAGTATAGAGCGTAAAGCTGGTTTTGATGTCGATTTGAGCTGTTTTCTTGACTCTTCAGCATTAGAAGGAGATCAATGGGATAAACTGTTCTCCACTCTATCTAGACTGGAGGACACAATTGTTTTGAGCTCTGAAAAGCATGAACCAAGTATTCTAGTCCGATATTTGCTCACTTTATGGTAAGATTGTACTGAAGACAGCCATTATTACTTACTAACAGTCTGAAATTGTTCCCTTTCTTTAGTCAACGAAACAATGCGTGCATTGAGAATTACACGGTGAAAGGTCAGCCAGAGAACATTGCCAAGAGTCGATTGCTTGTTTTCCATGGAACTCGAATGGTATTGAATCATGGGATGAAACTGATTGGCTTGAGGCCTCTAGACATGATTTAGCTACCAAATTATTCTCATGTTGTTTTTATCAAAGAGATTTGTGATATTACAGTAAAAATTTACAACAAATAACAAAACTAACTGGTCTCATCAGTTTCCAAAAGATCTGGTGCTTCAGCAAACTTATTCTTCACAATTTGTGCCAACTCGGATAAATCATTCAGTCCTTGTTCAAAAGCAGCAAGTCCTGTCATACCTTTGTTAGGATATGTTTGAATTTGCATGATAATTCTTCTCTCAGTAGGATGTGGAAGTGAATATCCGCAAAACTTGACATTTTCACTGAAATCAAGGAAGAAAAAAATCTCAAAAACTAAAGCTCAATCATACCCATTAGACTTACTTTCTCATCAAAATGTGTCGAAGAGCATTACCCAAAGTGTGATCTTCCTCAAGCAACTCTAGTGTAACACAAAATCCATTGTCCTCAGATTTTATCTATAACCCAAATAAACATGATTAAGCATTAATTTCATTAGAACTTCACTTCGTCAACACAATATTGAAAAAGTTGAGGGAAAAACGCTTACAATTTTCAATTTACGCTTATCACTTGCTTGAGTCTTAGCTGTTGATGCCATATTTACAGTAGACGAAGATGTTGACTTGATGACAATAAATTATAGAGGTACAATTGAAAATTTCACAGATGTTAAGTATCATCAATTTATGTTGCCATCGAAGAAATAGACAAATCAACAGATTTCAACAATTTAACAGCATGCCTCACATGTTTACACGCGAAATGATGTTACATGTGTTTAAAGGACTGCGCAGCATAGCCAGAACTGATCACGTGTTTCATTTTTTTGACGAAAACCAGAAAACTTTTTGAACCAAAATAACGTTAATAGGAAAATGTTAGTGAAAGTTATTATAATAGTTAAATGTTGCAATTGTAATTGAATTTGAACTTTCAGAGGGAATCATATTTCAAATATTTTGATAATAATTTATTGATAATAATTATAAGCCCATCAAGCGATACATGCAGGTGGCTGAGAATAGCAAGAAAGCATCGAAAGGTCAAAATTAAATCAATCAGTCGGAAAATCTTTCGATGATGAAGTCGATCCAATATCTTGTCTTTTGTTAGAAATCACAAGATTTTATCATGGGAAGCTTGATGAAAAATTTCAGCTGTATCTCTCAGCTGATTGATATGAATATTTGTGAATATATTAGAAATATACCAACAATTCAGGAACTTCTCAGAGAAGTTAGCTTACGAACAAACCAATATTGAACATTGAATTCATTGGATTCAACTCTGATCAAAATATTCAAATCATCACAAGACCTACTCCGATGCACTAGACTTATCTGTCTCCGCCGCGGCTGTTTGATGAGCGGAAACACTTTTCGAATCAAATTTATCTAATGGTAAACTTTCTGAATCAGTTTTGGTAAACTTCTTTTTGCTTGATTTGGTGCGCTTTTTCGATTTACCCACCTCTTTTGATGGACTTTTTTTACCTGCCGAATCAGATGGAACATTATCTGTTTTGTTACCGGATGGCTTTTTGGATCCAGCCTCAACATCCGCTCCACCAGCCTTTTGACCTGCTTGACCAATCTCTGCACCTTGATTATCACTTTTTTCATCCACTGGATCATGACCAATCCCATCTTTTCGCTTTTGAGCCAAAGATGCCGGATCAATATCAACAGGCTCCTGGTCACTTGATACACCGGAAGTTTCCTGCTGCTTCTTGGACATTGCAAGAATAACCATTCCACTGATTGCCAAAATAATCAATATAATTGCAATTATCACAATCATTGTATTCCCACCTCCACCACTCACTACATTCGGTTCCAGTTCTACAAATGTTTCCATCTCATAAGGGCCTCGCTTAATTCCAATGACCAATGCATCAATAACGGTTGTTGGTACTTCAACTTTATACACTAATTCCTCATACCTAACATCATCATATTGATCACCGTTCACCACAACGTATACCTCTTCACCAACTTCCTTATCAAATCTGAATGGTAAATTTATGGTTAATTCAGCTGAATCTTTGGTCAAATTTTTTTGTGTTCCAGTGATGTTGGGAAAACAATTGTCTGAGAGGGAAGTGTTACTTATGGACTCTTTACAGTTACCATTTTCCCAGACACAATAAAAGCCACCGAAAAGTGTACACTTTGGACATGTTATGAAGAATTCACAATCAATCAGCCGGGACACTTCGGTGGTATTGGTTTTACCATCGAATCGTGTCAAAATAAAATGATCAGGATCCCACCAAGTTGAATCTATTTTACCTTCACCATCATATGTTTGCGATATACAAATCGGTTCTCCTTCGCCACAATTTTTAATGTAACACCGGTAATCATTATCATTCACAATGTAAGCCAACACAAATAAATTGAAATCATAGCCCAAATAATAGGTTTCCAAACTCTCGCGGATAAAATTTCCGGATAAATTGAAACATGATATCGTTTCATTCACAAATCGAAACGGTATCGTTTTGGGACATTTGGTATTTTCCGATTCTTTTACATCACTTTGGAGATAAATTTCTAGATCATAAAAATCTCCCATCAATGGACCACCAAGTCCACACTCGATGGAACCTCGATCCATCATTGGAATAATGTCTCTCAAATAGATGACATGGAAGCTCATATTATTATTGATTTCTTCACGTGAAAAGAATATCATCGGACTTGGGTATGAGGGTAAAAATGTTATCGAAGGATTTTCAATTGAATTGATCACTATTGCCGATAAAAATGATGCATAATTATCAAATTTATCTTCAGATGGTGACTTGAAACGAATTATTGTCACAAGTGTTGAAGTGATTCGAAAGCATCCATACACAGCATTTTCCCAATCGAATGCTTGAATAAATTTCCAATTTCTTGTCTGAGGATCCAAATTCATCTCATATTTGAACAAATATTTACCAGTACCTTCGTCGGGTTCAATTTCAACACAATATATTGAACTGAATAAAGTGTTCACCGAAGATGCATCCACTTGCCAAACCATCGATTCAACGAACGTTGGTACTAACATGGTCACTACTTTACCAGGAGTCATTATTGCCGATCTGCCATGGCCACTGGAATCGTATATCATTAGACCTTCGTAGCATGCGATAAAAAAGACACCCGCAAAAGGTCTCTGTTGGGCAACTTTACATGATATAGCATTCCCTAGTGTTGTGGCCAAAGATTTGTTGATCGGCAAATAGGCCATAAAATCACCAAAAGTGTAACTGAGTAGGAATTTGTCTTCCAATTCCAGTTGGACACCAATTAAGCGTGCTAGCAAATCATTAAAATTGACCACATTTTCTTCAGAATGTGAATAGCATATACCACTATTAGTCAAAATTAATATCACATTCACCAGATAGTAACAATAATATGTATGATGTAAAATAGAGGATCTAGATTGAGCCATCTAAGTGAGACATTAGAACTTAACGAATTAGAGTATTGAATTAAATAAATTAGCAATTGGTAGAATTAACGATTGAGAGATAAATGATTTGAGAGATGTGGAATCATAAAAAATCCTCGCCAGTATAGAATCTAATGTCCATTAATCAATCCATTGGATTGAATGTATACACACAAATGCCTAACACCTCATAATTATGAGATGTTTTTACCACATGATAATTATCCCGATGGATATATATCAGATGCAACAGGCGAATCCTTTCAACCTTTTATGTAAATTACATGTATGTATGCATTGAAACTTTTTTTGAAGTTTCAAGACAGGAATACATTACGTTGTTACCATGAACATTCGATCGACAATTGATTAGGTGGAAATATGTGTCTGCTCAAACCAAAATCAGTGATCAGCAGCACACAAGGTGCATAAGTATTGCAATCAAGAAACTTAATTACCCAAAAAATATGTATTCTCCTTCACAAAACAGAGCTTCATTACTCATTTCTATTCCCAAATCATTTTTTACAATTGCAGATTGATATAACGAGTTTATTTAAAAAAAGATTGAATGTCTCATTTTATTGAGAAAACATGATAATAAGTTACAAAGAGGCAGCTTCAAAAAATTCACCAGGAATAAAGTGATTTTTTCAGCAGATAGACACCATTTACTGTTCCAATTTAAAGCTTTTTACTCCAATTTATCTGCCAATCGTAGACTTTAATTTATTCGACATCTACTGATACCGAATAGTATTTTTATTCTTGTAATTGTTCTTTGATCACATCAACGATTGCCCACCACTTGTGGGCTTTACTTGAATCCATCTCTTGGGGTAATCGAATATTGGCACATTTTTCTATCAGTTCAGTTGATAGTGATGATGATGTTTTCACTTTTCCAGCAACATTTCGAAACATCTCTCTGGCAATAGGTTCTTGTCCAGCTTCACGCTTTTTTTGTTGCTGAATGTTCATGTTGCGTAATCTTTTCATTATCTGACTGTTTTTGGCTGTATCGTGACTTGCTATTCGACCAATCAAATCATTTCCTTTCAGTGTTGGATTTTGTAGGGTAATCAAGTTGATCAATCCAGCGACAGCATCCTTTTCGTTGCTAACTTTCTGATTGATTTTGATATTTCGATCGTTCACACCATAGGCAGATCCTATGCCACTGTAACCCTCTGTACCATATCGACTATCGACGATCAAACATTCAAAAATTCAATCCAAACTGACCATCACAATAATGTTATCGACTATACTCACGTGAGAAAATTGCCTACCAATGATCTGACCAGTAGACTGTCCATTCCACCAGTTTGATTATTGGCAGCTTTGGTAGATAATTTACTTTCAACGACATTGGTCAATCCTTCAACGATTGTTTCCGCATCTTTATCAACACTTTCCTGGAGTCTTGCTTCTCGGCAAAGTTTTCGAACATCCTCTTGGGTGAGTATGATTGATTGTCCTGATTGGAAATAGAAAATATCAGCAGAAAATTGAGTTGAAATACTGTCGAAAAATTTTCCAGAGATTGCTCACCCAATGGGAGGAATATTAGAAGAATGAGGAGATTGTTAAAATGAATTTTTGAAATCATGACGAAAAATATGCCAATATTTATGTATACTGAACAGAGAATGATGTTGACTGTGGTTGTCTTTTTATTCACCATCAGCTATTGTCAAGAACGAATAAGTTTGGATGGAATGACACGTCTTGAGATCACAAGAGCAAGTGTTTCCATTTGAATCTGGTTTCTGATGATAATTATTCCATCAAAATCAGATGCAACATAAATTACCATAAAATATATTAGTTTGAAGCCCATGAGTTACCACTCTAATAGAGAAAACAATCTTCAACCAAACATCGAACTGAATAATTGAGAAACACAGTTACAATCTTTTGAAATTCCCTTTATAGTGAGATATTTTTGATAAAAATTTCATGCAATCATTGTTACTCCGGATAAATCTAAATGTTTGATAGATAAATTATTTTCAAATTATCAAATTATCAAATTGATAAGTTTATGAATCATAACGTGAGAATAAAAATTCACATCAACACTTTGCCATCAGATTTAGTGAAGAATGCCTCTTGTTGAAGTATCTTTTTTTATATGCAATATTCGATGAGAAGAGAGGTTCTTGTGCCCTTTGGTTTGACATCATTTCACAAGATTCATCCATCGTTTAACAATATTCTCGGAAATCCTCATATATTTAGAATCACATGTCAGCTAAACAGTACCGATGGGATATTCTAATGAAGCCATCATTATAGAGAATTTAGATGTAATTTCTCTCGAAATTCAGCGGTAGAGTCCATGATGAAGAAAAAAGACTGCTCGACTGTTGGTTCATTTTTTATGGAGATTCAATATTTCTATCTCACTTTTCAAGCTTTCTTGTGGTTTTACCTACAAGAACATCAATTAACGAACCAATCGATCACAAAAATATGCTCTCAAAATGGAGTATACGACACAATACTCAGAAAAACATTCTAAATGAGAATGAAAAGTTTTCTAACCTCACCTGAAACCCAATAAGAAAGAAGATATGTGTTCGGGTCTGAATTTAGATAAAAAGAATAATCAATGAAATGAAATCGACAAATTCTTGAAAAATTTTGACTCATTAATTGAACAGCTTTGTTCTTCTCAAGAGAAGACACTATGGAATATGCTCGAGATACATTCTGATTGATAAGTTCGTCCAGTTCCCATGGAATTGGAGCTCAAATTTTCTCTGGAACAATTAAGATTCGATATCACCAATAATCGCTATTAACGTTGATGTTTTAATTGTTGTTAGCGGTGGCTGATGTTTGGAGGAAAAGCTCTTTTGATGATACTTTTGAATCCTTGAAATCATCATCGTCCATTATATCGAGAATATCGTAAGACTCATCGAGCGTTGCAATTCCAAGTACAACGTCTTTAACACTTCGAATATTGCTATTCTTTCCATTGATCGCTTTCGATTTGATTACAACATCTCCTTGACTGTTAACATATCCGCCCTTCTTCTTTTTATTATCTCCTTGATAACCTATTTTGGTTCCACTTCTTGTAAATAAATGGTTGAGAAGATTATTTCTTCCCCGAATTCCACGGGAAACAAAATCATCACAAAGTCCAGGTTCATGATTAGTAGTGGATGCTTTACGATTCAAAATATCATTTTGCGAGTTCTCGTCCTTGGTATTCTCAGATCTCACCCCAGAGGCAACATTCACTTCCACATCTGTTACCTGTGTATTAACCTCAGAATTTTTATACTTATTGGCATCAAGAGTGATTTCCATCGGATAAGCTTGCAGTAGAGTAGCACTATTAGCCACCACATCGGCAAGAGTATTGATTTCTGATCGATACTTATTTTTTAGCTTATTGGTCAGTTTAACATCTGGACTCACGGTATACTCGTCAGGAAATACAATTGGATATGGTATAGGAATACCCAGGAGTATTCTGATGGAGAAAAAAATTCATTTATTGCTATTTAGTTGATATCATGATTCGCTAATAGCTCATCCTCAAAACTTACTCATTAAGACCAGCGATTTGCTTAGATTGCCCACTTGATTGGCCACTTTTGCTTGGAATAGCTTTACCAGTGGTCAATTGGGAAGATCTTCTGAATGCATGTGGTGCATGTGATGTTGTGGAAATTTCACCAAGAAAACCCTTCGCCACTTGACCGGTAGCCTCAAGTGTTCTGATCACCAGATCAGGACTTACTCCAGATCGAAGTAGACGTTCAGCATGATAGCATGGCTCGAGTTCACTGTTCAAGAGGCTACTTGAAGTATCACTGATCTCTGATAATTGAATTATTGATCAAAAAATCTGGTGAAGAAATATATTTCTTGATACTACTACTGTTGATGCTTACCTTTACACTGTATCAAGCAACATTCAATGGCAAGCCATATTATTGAAACTGAGAGGAGAATCATGACTAATTTTGTGAAAGTTAAAAGCTTGATAAAAAATGTTGAATGTGGCAAGAAGTTAGCTTTGAGCAAGCTTTATAAAGCTGACAAAAATGGGATGCTGGATGCTGATTGATCTATCTAGTTCAAAGAGAAAGAGAAAAAAAAACAATCAAACTTCTGTCTCATATTTTTTTTATCATCTGGTTAACACTGAGGGGTCAAAATCCTCACCAATTTATTTGACGATTACTCAGTCTTCCATCACAGGAGAAAAGATTTTTCTACTCATTAAAATTTTGACTGGAAAGAACTGGAACTAAATTTGATGCCATAAGCTAATGAAAATCGATTTCATTAAACTTTCTTGGCTATATTTCAAGCCTTTGGACGGATGAATGGATCATTTGCCTAATTGTAACATTGAACTAGCATGAGAGATAGATAGATAGAGAGAGAGAGAGAGAGAGAGAGAGAACACTTAGATCTAGATTCTGATTTTCAATCGTTAACGAATTAGACTAACAATTTTCTACAGCCAAGCGTTTATAACCTTGACGAAAAAAGTTCTCTATGTTCATCCTTTGTGAAAGAGAGAAATATCTTCAATTCAAGAGAACGTTTAAAATGAATTCGAGATTCAATCTTAAAGTCCGAATATACTGCTTAAATACTAAATAAATACTGATCATCAGTATGGACATGAAAATTCAAAATGAATCCGAAAAAGTTTGCATTCTTTCCCGTCCATTTCCTTCCGATTGCTAAAGTTCTAATTGAATTAAGTTAAATCGAGCCTAATGTGTCCTTTCCCATGAAGTACCATTATATTTCAGCTTTCTCAGCTTAGCAGATTAGAAATGATCAACATTTTCCCATTGAAATCATCATATTAATTCAGTTTAGGTCCAATTCACAGAAATCTTTCATCTCGAAGGTGTAGGTCACAGAAAGCTTGTTTTCAAGAGTATGTCATTTACAGAGAGTTGGCCAGCTAGAAGAGATGATTCATAGGAAGCGAGAGAAAGAGAAAGAGAGAGAGAGAGAGAGCTCCAAAATTTTGTCGAAGCTTTTATTGCCCTAGGTTTGGACCGGTGTAACCGAGAGACCTTTTCACTAGTTGAGATTACGATTCTATTTTTCTGTGATCTCTTTTTTCCACGAATCGTTCTTTCTATGATTTCATTTTTCTGTGAAACGAGCCCAGACCGTGTGTGTGTGTGTGTGTGTGTGTCTGTGGAATATGTATCGAATTAATGGTCTGGGTTCATTTCACAGAAAAATGAAATCAGAGAGGGAGAGAGAGAGAGAGAGAGTGGGGGAAGAAGGGGAAGAAGGGAGATTTGCTAAATGTGATCAAAAAAATATGTTGCTAGTCACCCCCATTTAAAGGCGTATACAAACACACCTTTCCCATATAAAAGCAATTCTTCTTCAATCGATCAGCTCGAATACTTTATTCTTGTCATGATGATCATTTTAAAATTCATTATCCTTTTATTTCTCCCAACAGGTGAGTATATATATCTAGAATAGTAATATGGAAAAAACTTTAATCAACTTTTTCCATCAGTTTTTACAGCTCCAATTGAGAATAAAGAAAGCAAAGATCGAGATTATTGCTCAAAATTACTCAAACATCACAATCGGGATGCTTTAAGTTTGGAACAAGAGCCCTCTAGATATGGGATCAAAGGGACACAATCAAATCAAGCTGGTATCTCCAAGTCTGGACATTCGAATGATCCAAAGAAAGAATTGATCAGAAATTCTCGACAAGCGACCCCTGACTTTACGTAGGTGTTGAAAATTGTTTAAAATTTTGAATTCCAATTATGTATCTTTTCCTCTCCTCTTCCCATCAGTTCTGGCTCGCTAGAGTATGCTGTGGCATCTGATATCTTGCTGGATGAGGTGATCAAGAATTGTAAGAATTCTGTTACTGGCTACGATCGTAAAATTATCCAAGACAATTCTGAAGTTACTACTACCACAGATCAAGAGCGACTACTAAGTGATGGTAGATACAAAGGATCAGATGTGAATCAAGACCTCTCATTCATCTACATCTCATCACCAAATAATTTAGGCTTCGGCTAATTAGACTTGAAAATATTTGTACCATGAGAACAAAACGAGGTACTCAACAAGACCTCATATTCAATTCAAATATCGAATAAATTGTCAAATTTTCTCTACAAAGTTTGACATTATCAAAATTATATTCTACGATTCCATGATAGTGATTCCATGATTGAAAGAACTCGATGTTCAGTAGTAATCCTTTGTTAGAGAGAGAGAGAGAGAGAGAGAGAGAGAGAGAGAGAGAGAGAGAGAGAGAGACTAATATCAACAGAAATCATTGATATGTTCGAGTTCAGTCACCAAAGTTCTCTTAGGATTTTATTCTTTTGGCATTTTTTGAGTCTAATTATACGTAATCCTACAGTATCAATGCCCATCATCAATTTTAATATGCTAAGTTTCGATTAAAAAAATTAAAATTAAAATTTGGTACGTAAGCTAAAACAAGTCCAAATTTATCATCTTCGATTAGACAGCTTCGAATTTTGTATTTATATTCATCGAAGTGCTCAGTCCATGAACAGTCATCGTAATCATTGTTGAAAGTCAATTCAAATTTCATCAATAAGCAAGCTATACCATCATCATTGGAGAAAATATTCAGATCGAATCGAAGCTAGACTGACTAACAGGTAAGCATTTTCAAAGCAACTTTCCATTCAAACAAGCCCAGACATGAACAAGTGGTCATTTATTTTTGTTTTGAAAATCTGATTTTTGGTTAATTAGTCAAAAGCATACACTTCACAACTCTGTGACTCGAAGAAACATCTGATCAATTCAACTGGGATTGAACACTTGCTTATTGAATGGAGCATGACCCATTTTATCCTCAAATTGGAAGATTTTGATTCAACGATTTATTTTAAAAAGGAGTCCACAAATGATTTTTTTTTCAGTCGATTCTCTTGCACAGTGCATCTTCCAAAATGATTCCATTGATTGAAACTAGAAATTTTCTTTTGGCTTTGATATTCCTTCCACTGAGTAAGCCATCATTCATCTGATCATCAATATGAATTGAAAATATATTCATATTTTAATTAATTTTCTAAAATTTTTCACAATTTCTATTCAGTATCATCCCTAACATTGAGTCAAGAAGATGTGAGAAGACTTTGTCGAGATGCAAGATTACAAGAGGATGCTGATAAAGATGCGGTAACCATTGTAGATGGATTGACAAAAGTGGTGGAAAGTAAATTGTCCACTAAAGCAGCCAATAATCAAACTGCTGAAATGGACAAACTTTTAGTCAAATCTTTGGTTAACAACTTCTTAACGTAAGTTACCATCAAAATTTGATCTTTTTAATATCAATCACAATTGAAAGAAAATTTTCTTTAAAGTCGTGGATATGGAGTAGGTTCCTCCAATCGTAAGATTAAGATTAATCAAAAAATAAGCAATGACAAAGATGCTGTTACTGGAGTCACCAATTTGATCACCCTACAAAATCCAACACTAAAAGCGAATGATTTAATTGATCGTGTAGAAAGTCGTGATACTGCTAAAAACAGTCAAATTTTCAAAAAATTTCTCAACTTCAACGTTCAGACGCAATCAAAACGTGAAGCTGGACTGGAACCTCTAAGGAATGAGATAGTTCGAGCTACTGGAAAAACAAAATCTTCATCAGAATCGGTCGAAAAATGTGCCAATATTCGATTGACTCAAGAGATGGATTCAACCAAGGCTCATAAGTGGTGGGCTATCGTTGATATGATCAGCGAACAGTTACAAGAGTAAAAAACTATGTATGAACTAATTGTTGGACAAACATATCAATAATTATGATGGTTAAGAATTGAAAATATATTAAAAAAATTCAATTCCTCAAGCTTAATATAAGGTCATCTAAGATTCATATGAATACATGATTCTTCTCTCATGTTTCGTTATGGTTTTGAACGAATTGAACAACATTCTTCCAGCTTCTCAGGTTTAAATTTACCAATTTTGAACAATATTTGTCGTCTCATTGATTTTCACAAACTAGCGGCCATTCGTGAAAGTCAATGAAGGAAAAGTTCAGAGTTCATAGTATGTACTTTCTCACATATGGAATATGTGTACATGAAAAATCTGCTTACAAACTGGAGACTATTCAAATCAATGAGTTACTCGAGGAGATGGCTCCTCTTGATTTGATCATCTAGTGAAGAAGGCAGAAAATAAGTATCAGAATAACATATTCCAAGAATATTCATATTCCTCTCCAATGATATTTGTTTATCTAGGTGATAAAAATTTGAATAAATAAAAAATAAAAATAAAATGGAAACTGTGAGCTTAACATGAATACATGGCCGTTTTCATGATGATTGAGTCGATCCAGTAAATAAGTTATCATTGACTAGTGTCCTTCAGTGTCCAGCATATTATGACAAGTTAATAGATTCGATATTTATTGGTGTATGATGATTCTTCAAACAATTGATCATTGTGAAAAAATTTAACTATTTGTGAGTTTGATTGAGAGATTTCCTTGAGCCAATTCAGACAATGATAAATGCTCATTATTTCAGTGTTTCATGATTCGCTTCATCAATCGGAATTATTCCTTTATAAAAGAGAGTCATAAAGTGAGCTCCACCTTCTATCTACCTGTTTTCCATGCAGATGAATTCAAAAATTTTATTCGAGAAAGTGCACATCATCACTAAAACGTTATTAATTTGTTCAAAAAATACAAGACGTTTCCAGCTAAACTCTCTACCTTTGTACAAGTGAATCATGAAAAATCTATCCACTGGATTACGCCATACCATGGCATACATTCGATTTTCAATAATTTCAAATCTTTTGGTCAATTCTCAATTAGTGTTATTGTAGCAAGAAATCTGTACCCTCCCAATGACGCCAAGTCGACTACCTCATTCATTCATTCATTATCTTATTTTATACTTTTCTAATACTTATTTTATAATTGATTTGAACCATTGCCATTGCTTGGCCTATATTCGCAACCATTTTCGGCCATCGAGGCCACCTCAGTATCCGTATCCGCATGACCTGCATCTGTTACACAGATGTTACGGCACTTTCGACCACTCGATGGCCACTAGCTTCCGCTACTTCAGTTTCCGCATCCTGGGCTCCCTGCCCGATAGTATATAAGACCGATCTGTTCCTTTGTTAGGACACTTGCTCCCACGGTGGTCAAGTCGTCACTCTGCCCAAATTCTGACCGTCCAGGTCTTCAGTTTTGTAACTCTCTCTCTCTCTCTTTTCCATCTCTCTTTCCATCTTTCTTTCCATCTATTTTATTAAACTCATGTATGCTCAAATTTATTGTGCTCGACGCACTGCTGCCTACTTTCGCCCCAATTTCGGTAATTTGTGCACCGGTCAATCGTTAGCGGCCCTAATAGATTGGCAAAGACTGATCTCATCGAGCTCGACGCTCATCTTCACTGCTCTTTCAGTCTAGTGTGTGTGGAACTCGGTGATTTCTCTCACAATATGGTGGAGATGCCGAGTAGGCAATAGTGCTCGTTTGTGAACTTCTCGTTCGTGTGCTGTGATCTGTGTGATCAAGTTTGTGATCTTCGTGATCAATTTGTCAATCTGCGTGATTGTGTGTGATCTTCGCGATCGTGTTGTGATCTTCGTGATCATCTGTAACAACTTTGTGTTCATGTGAATTCTTGATCCTCGGCAAGAGGTTGCTCCTCAGTTTCAGGTTTCATCCTGTGTTCAACTTAGTGAAGTTGTGTTTGAAAGTATCATCGATTGGAGTTGCCATCGAGGCTTTCAGTTCTGTGTGACCGAGTAAAGGTACACAGTGTTCACTCTTTAATCAGTCGGATTAAGAGTGTTGAGGTAAACCGCAGATCTTGGCCGAATTCTTGAATTGTTTTCGAATTGTTTTCGATTTCTTTTGCTCTTGCTGAGCCTAATTCGTTCGAGATAGTTTTATTTCCGCTTCCCGCGGGCGAGAGAGATTCAACTTGCGTAACCAAGTTATATAAGGGCATTTCTGTTTCCTCGTCCAGAGGTAGCTCAGATCTATTTCCTTTTCCTCATCCAGAGGATTTTCAGGTTTCCTTTTCCTGTTTTCACCTTAGATTATCTGAGTGAGCTCTTCGTGAGCATATTTTATTGCGCATACTTAGTTCAGGAACTGGTGTGCGACAGTGTGCAGTTTGCCACTGATTGTCAAGCAGCGAGCTTGTGTGCATTCGGAGTTTGGAGCAGCCAGCTACCATCTCTGAAGAGACTTGTCGTCTCACATCTTTTTGGCTTGTCGCCTTTCTGATTATACTGGACTTGTCGTCCGCACCTCATTTTGATAGAGGACACAACCACAACACAGTGCCAGGAAGGCCAGTAGTGGACTGTCAACTGAGTGTAAGGCAGCAAGCACTGCTGGAAGCGAAAGAGAGCCTTGTCGGCATCTGAGTGTAAGCGACTGCATCGATTGCGCTTGGGTGTGAGGTCTTTCTTGAGCTGCCCGCTCCTGTGTATTTCTATTTTCCATCTATCTGTGTTTTATCCTCTTGTCTTGTGTGCTAGTTACAATGCCTATTACCTTAAGAACAGGTCCAGGCAGACCGTCCAATGCTGAGCGAGCTGCACGGCTGGCTGCCGCTGCAGAAGCTGAAAACACCAGAGCTGCCCGCTCGCAATCAGAAGCCAATGCCAATGATGGACTTCCCGTCCAAACTGATCAGCAAGATCAAATGACACAAGTTGAACAATCTACCATCAACTTTGTTCAGCAGCAGGATAGTTCTCCTCCTGCCAGTATGTCTCAGCCTTCAAATGCTAATGGTGTGTCTGACACCGATGAGATCGCTTCTCATATTCTTTTGCAAAATGCTTCGCCGGAAGTAGTCCGCAGCATCTTAGAAATGCATGGTGTAGTAGTTCCTCTACCCATTTCTCTTGCCATTAGTAAGCTACAACAAGTAGTTAGTACATTAGGTACATTATACAGTTTACCAATTGACTTCAATCAGATCACAGTCAGCGAATTGAAAGTTTTTGCCTCTCCTCGATGGATGACTAGACTCAGAAAGAAAGGTCTTCAAGAAGATGAAATCCTCATTCTAGTTCAGCATCTAGGTATATTCACTGATAATGACATTCGCTGTCTAGACGATGAAACAATTGAGGCATCCAGCCTAAGAATAAGTTCAAAAAATAAGCTTCTCGCTTTGAAATATAAACTTTCAGGAATAAGTTTTCCGAATCGAGGTTCGATTGAATCGATTTCAAGTTCATCATTATCCACATCAAGTGATGATGAAAATATTCCTCCTCCTCAGTTGAATAGCCGTAGATCATCCAGATCAATTCAACCTAATGAGTTGAATAACATTGTTCCATTTGAGCGTCTAGATTCTCGTCCAGAGATTCCTCCTCTTACATCCAATCAGAAATTCAACAAATTAGTTTACTCAATGGAACTGAAACCAATTAAAGATCCATTCGTGTGGATAAACGAAGCGCGATGGAAGTTAGTCAATTCTCCTTTATCGGATGCTGAGCGCATCATAGTACTGAAAAGAAACGCGATCGGTGACATTAGAAATGCAGTCATCAAAGTTGACCAGCTAGGTCTAAACAATTTTGAAGAATACCTATCGAAGGTTAGGTCAATCATTTGTAGTACTCCAAAATTCTTTCTTCTAGAAAATGAGATACAAAATCTACTCTATCATCCCAGGGATGATCCTATCGAATTCATTCATCTTCTTACTGAAAATTTGAAACAGAGATCCAACAAGGATTCGGTAGACGAAGAGATCGTTCTCACTCATTTAAAGAATAAAATTCCTCGCGAATTGCGTAAGAAAGTCGTGAAGAAAGGTGCAAGGTTAGATCTCGAAACCATGTCCAATGTTATGGTTCATTTTCATAACGATTTTAAAGATGAACAACAAATGCATCAGGTAAGGATGATGAGAAATCAGCAGCAGCCTCACCATCAGCAGCGAGCTGTAAATCATCCACCCAGAATCATTCATCGTTATGAGCCGAGAAAACCAGTCCAAGTTGTTTCTCACACGCGTGCGTCCAATAATCATCATTACCACAAGTTTCCTCAACGGAAAAGTGAAACCATAGTCTGTTACGGTTGTGTTAAATCAGGACACTATAGGACTTCCTGTCCATCGAATTCATCTCGTCCACATCCAGTGAATCGATCTGTGCCTGCCATTCAACCTCCTGAACCTAAACCATCAAACCCTCAGGAATCTGGTGCTAATCAGCCTTCTCTTTCGTGGCAAAGAGAAAAGACTTCTCTTATAGTCTTCAGTGACCCAGCCCCACCATCCACTCATTCATCGGTTGAAAACAGCTGCGAGCAACAACATCAGCGGCCATTTGCCGGTGTGTGTGAAAGTGAAGCTGAGCAACAGCATCTCATTGTTGAAGTGAAAAACAGAGGTGAGAAGAAGAAGCAAACTTCATCAAATTGTATTGCTCTCGGTGAGCTACATTGTCTCAATCTTTTTTCTGAATTTCCTCATCCTTCTGGGATTGAAGAAGTTGTTGAAGAAAAGATTCCTCTCGACGAGGTAGGTGATCTAATTGAGTATCAAACTCTTACTCAAGCTGAGCGCGAAATGTATCGAAGATTTCGTGGAATGCATTACTACGCTCCGAGAGCCTTTCCTCAATGTACAGTTATGTTACATTCTGAGACAAATGAAGTTGAACAGGTAGCAGCAAGCTGTGATTCATGTTCCCACATCTCGATTATTGATTATGATTTGGCACGAAGCCTGAAATGGCCTATCAAAGGCGTACCATATCCCCTGCACGGGTTGGAAAATGTTGGTGTGTACACCGTAGGTTCGATCTTCGTGTTAACCCGAATAGGTGAACTTAGATCTGGGTACACCCAAGAGATATTCGTCCTCAGAAATTTTCCTCCCAAACTTCTGTTAGGTTTACAGCTACTTTCTCTCTATCAAGCAGATATTAAACTTCGTCCAGATGGACACCAAGTTTTCTCTAACTTTCCAATCTCATCTCCTCTTCAGATAGAGATGAGACTCTGTGATGAAGAGGAACTTCATCAACTCTTCCTGTTGGGTTCTAAACCCGAACCAATCTACGAATTAGAACCCGAAATTATCGATGTTAAGCGTAAGTCAACTCTTCCTGAGTTAGAATCTAGCGAAAGTTCTTTCAAACGCTCTAGAAGCATGAATTATTGTCTATTGATACAGTTTCTTCCCGAAAATCAAGTACAACTTTGCTTAGCAGTAGATGATTCCACTCCTCTTTCTTGGCCAGAATTATTCTCGAAACAGATTAGTTCTGATCTCTCTGATCCGCAGCGAGCAATGATGCTCGAGATGCTCTTAAACAAGCGTCAAGCTTTTGCTCGAGACTCAACCGAATTAGGGTTCGTCCCTCACGAAAAATGCAACATCAGAATAGATATTGGTGATGAAGTTATTCCATTCGAAAAACCTTACCCATGTTCTGCAGTTAAGCGTCTTGCTTTCTCTAGTGTCTGTTCAGAGTTAGAAGCAGCCGGAATCATTTCCGAAACCACCTCTCCAGGAGGATCACCAGCACTATTAGTAGCCAAACCCGATGGTTCATGGCGACTTGTCGTCGATTATCGCGAGCTCAACAAACGCATCAAGCGCAAACGTTATCCGATGCCTAGAATAGATGATTTTCTAACAGCTCTTCAGCATAAACGATACTTTGCAACATTAGATCTCCTGCATGGATATTATCAGTTAGAATTGCCTCCCGAAGAACGTCCAAAAACTGTCTTCGTGACTCCTGATAAAAAGTATCAGTATAACCGTTTGCCTATGGGTCTTGTCGACGCTCCGTTCTACTTTCAATATATCGTAAACTCGATGTTAGGAAGTTATCAGTATAAGATCTGCTTAGGTTATTTCGACGATATTTGCGTCTTCGGTGATTCCTTCGAGGAATTGATTCAGAACATCCAGTTAGTTCTCGATCGATTGATCGAATGGGGTTTTAAGGTTAAAATTAGCAAAACTAACTTCGGTTCCAAGGAATTCGATTTCCTTGGTCACATAGCTAGTGGTGAGGGCATCAAGCCGAATCCAAGGAAAGTTGAACAGCTTCTCGCCATACCTCCGCCCAGGAATATCAAAGAATTACAAAGTTTTTTAGGTCTAGTAAACTACTCCTCCAGATACATAGAGAATTACGCCAAAATAGTTGAGCCACTATACCGATTAGTTCGCAAAGAGCGAAAGTTTTCCTTCTCAAAAAGTGACATCGAAGTCATGGAAAAATTAAAGCAAGCACTTGCACAAGATTGCATGCTCTATCATTTTGACCCCGCTCTCAGAACCCGACTTGCCATCGATGCATGCCATTCTGCCGTTGGTGGAATTCTTCTCCAGCATCATGCTGAAAATGATAGTTGGAAGCCTGTGAATTTCTTCGGCCAGAAGTTGAAACCCTATCAAATGAACTATACCGTAAGCGAAAAAGAATGTTCAGCCATCATTGTTGGAATCGAAAGAAACCGACAATACCTAGAAGGTATAGATTTCGAAATTCTAACTGACCATCATGCACTATGTCAGTTACCCAGTACCAAGTTCAAAAACGGTCGCATCGAGCGATGGGCGATAATGCTCTCTGCATTTCGTTATACTGTTACATATCTTGAAGGAAAATATCATCCAGCAGACTGTCTTAGTCGGAATCCCAACGAATGGGCACATCGCAAAGGCGAGCCGAATACTAATTGTAAAGACGAGCTCTTCGAGTCCTATATTGTCTTAGATTATCCATCCATTGAGAAGCAGTTAGAATCCAGGAAGTTAGGTTCCTCCATTCAAATTAGCCTAGATTCAGCTTTCCATCAAGAAAATAGAAAATTTACAAAGAACCAGTATTCGCATGCTGGCTACAAGCCGATAATTGACGCTCTTCGTGAGCAGCATCCAACTCGATTATTTCGAAAATATTCCAAGAAATATGCATTGTGTGAAGATATTTTATATCGTAAACCAACCACAAAAAGACCTTATTATCGCCTGATGATTGATCCTTCTTCCTTGCTAGAAATATTCAGAGCCGAACATGGAGATCCACTCGGTGGACATTTCGGGTTCGACAAGACATACTTTAACATCAGTAGAAAGTATGACATGCCAGGTCTTGTCGATCGCCTGAAAATTCTTATTGCTTCCTGCATTAAATGTATCACTGGTAAGATCAGTACACATCCCGAATTCATCAGGCAGATGAAACCAATCGGAAAATTTCCGATGCAAATTGTTGAACTGGACGTAATGGGTCCAGTACCAGCATCATTTAAGCAGAACCAGCTCATCATCGTGATGGTAGACTCTCTAACCAGATTCGTCTTTGCCAAAGCGATTCGCAACCAGCGAGCAAAGAACATCATCAAGTTTCTCGAGGAAACTTTCACTCAATTTGGCTATCCCGAAGTCGTTCAGACTGATCAGGGGCACAATTTTATCAGCGACGAGCTGAATAGTTATTTTGCAGAGAAAAACATTAGACATCGAGTCTCAACTCCATACCATCCACAGTCCCAAGGCATCGTCGAAAGAACGAACGATACGCTTGGAGCTCAGATTCGAGTGTTTATACAAGGTAAACCACTTCGCCAGTGGGACACATTTGTTGCTCCGGCAGTCTTTGCCATCAATATTTCCCTCAACCGATCAATTGGCTTCACGCCTGCCTCTCTCATGTTTGGAATCCGGTTCCGGAAACCAGCAGATAACCTATTTCCTTCCCTTTCCCAGGTAGAAGACGTTTCATCCAATCGGCAGCAAGCCAGAGAAAAACTCATCGAAAACCAGCTCAAGTATATTGAGGCTGGCAAGAATGCACAAAGTCCTATAGAAGTAGGCAAAATTGTCTTTATTAGGCAACATCTCGCTGATGCGGGTAAAAAGCTATCACCTAAGTTTAAAGGTCCTCTTCTTGTTCTAGCAAAGAACGGTGCATAACTTGACGTACTTGACTTTGTTCGCAACAAGCGATTCAAAACCAATGTATCTCAATGCAAGCTCTATCGAGGAGCTTTCACTCCAGCCATGGAAAATGCCATTGCTACTCATTTGCCTGCTTCTCGCAGCAGTAACAATTGCAGAACGTTTGCTCCAGAATTATGCCGCCAAGGCGAGGAGAAGAAGAAGAAGAAGGGGAAGAGAAATCTTTTGCCTTTGACCGTTGAAAAGACAACTCAGCGGGAAGCTGCTCCATACCAGCGCGAAGCTGAAGCTGTTAATTGCCCTGACTCTTTCTCAGAGGCTAGCGAGAGTGAAAGAGAATTCGGTGGTGGTCATTTCGGTGACCAACCCGAAGATCTGAGTGCTTCAGAGTCTAACTCGCTGTATGAGAGTGCAAATTCATCCTCGGGCGATGACCAAGAAAGTCATCCACAGGCAATCGATGCCATCAAAGTTCAACAAAAACCAGAAAATGTTCCCCTGACCAAGCTGCCTGCTAAGCGTCAGAGTGCGAAGAATGAACAAATAAGCCAGCAACAAGCTGAACAAAGAATGCAAAGAGAAGAGAAGAAAATTGACTCTCTGAGTCATGCTATTCGATCTGCCCGATCGCGTGATAACTTTCTGGAATATTCCAGAGAACATCCAGTTCAATCAAATCATGAGTCAGAATCAGATCCCGATACTGATGGCAACGAGCCAATAGCTTCACGAGTCCGGAGACGATCCGATCGTAGGTGTCTGATACCTACGCCTTTCCTCTATTCTTTTCTGATCCTTCCTGGATCATCTCACTCAGAATCAGATACATTGACTCCCTCAAAAGTTGATACATTGTCTCTGCCCGAGAAATCATTTCATTTCCGTCCCTTTCCAATTGAACAAGCAGAAGAAACTGATCTTCCCGATCAACACATTTCTCTATCACTTTCTCTTTCAATTTTCCATCTACATGATGATCATCGATCTAATCTTCACAATTGCTTTGCCTGTCTTTATTCTCATCACTTTCATTGCGATGAGATAAATTCATTTGATTTCATTGATAATAATTGGCGAAGCCATCGAGGCAAATTAAACAATTCTATTGTTACTCGCTTTCCTGTTGGTTGTCGAGACCAGGCCACTGCCCACTTTGACCCGAAGTCACAGCACATTGGTCCTACCAAAGGAAGTAACTTGGAACAGTTTCCGATAAGAATTTGCGTTGTTTTAGCACTTGCTGTGGGCTGCCTTCGCTTTCCATGGGATTACCATGTACCTCGGGAGATATTTCCGTATCCGCCCGAACGCCTTGCTGGCCTCCTTCATATTCACATCGTTCATTTGCCTGCTCACCGAACACTCAGTGTATTTCCATTCTCGAGGTTGGCTAAAAGCCTAGTGCCTAAGCTTAACCACCTCAGTTGGTTTCCTGTGCTCATCGTGTCCACTTCCCATGGCCAAGTTTCTCAAGTGTTCCTCACCTCAAGTGCTATTCATCATAAGCATCCAACTTACATCATCAGCAACCTCAGTGCTTCCTGCATCAGTTATCATGAAGAATTTCTCTTCATTTTTGTGGACCTTCCTCATCTTCTTCATTTATTTCTTGATCATCTTTCTGCCACTTGCCGTGATTGTGTACACCATTTCAGCCATCCCAATGAAAATGTTGTGTCAAATTGCCTCGCTTCTCGCAAATTCCACAGTCAGCCAAGAATAACTTTTCATCACATCACCGTGTTGTATGTGTGCGATCTTCCTGATCATTACCATTTTCACCATCACCATCATCTATGTTCATCTTGTTCAGAACATGCCACCAATACCAGAACAACAATTTCACGATTCGACCGACAAGGTTTATATCTGCATCTACATTTTCGCAATGGTGAGTCTTATGCTGACACATTACATTATCGCCAAGATTATTGTGGAAAAGCAATAATCAGTGAAACTTGCCAAACCTTCTTGCGTGAAGCAAATCAAATTGAATCGAAAACTTTTGATCTTGTCGATCACTTCTTGTGCCAAACCTCTCAGCATCCAGTTGATGGGAAATCAACAGAATTGTTGCTCTGTCCATCATCATTTCATTTCATCATCGAGGTTTGCCTGGCCGGCAGTAAAGATCAATTGTCGCCTCTTCCAGCACGAAGCTGTTCGTCTAGAACAATCATCATCATTTTGCTTACCTTTCGAAATAGCATTTCGATTAAGAATCACTTTTGGTCGCAATCGCTGCGAAACAAATATTTCATTGCTCATTTGATTGCTGGCCACAATAACATTGTTTGCAATACCTCAATTCATATTGCATCATCTCGGAAGTTTTCTGCATCCAGCACTTCCGTTTTCAAGGCCAACATCCGCATCCGTTGCGATTGCTCATCTGCTTGCCGCAGTTTACCGGTACCATCCACTGTTCTACAGTGTTGTATTGCTTCCTCTCTATCGACTAGAGATTATTTTGGTTACTCATCGGTCTTCCCGACTAGTTACATCATCATGTCATAAGCATCATCTAATGAGCGCGAAGCTCCCAGATCATCGCAAGCGCAAAGCTTTTCTGATATCATCAAACTCAAAGTTCGGATGTTTTATAAGCAACCGTCGCTCAAGCTACTGCCACCAATCAATGTACATGGTTTCCGTGAGGAACATGTATCATCCACATTGATGATTGAAGAGGATAAATTCCTTCGCAAACTATGTTTCCATTACCTCCGCGGTATGACTGGCTGTCGAAATTGCTCATCAGTTTACTGCATCGCTTGCTGCGAAATCTTGAAACAATTCAAGAATCAGTTGCCCGCACATATCCACCTGCATGGTGATGGGAATTTCATATGTTTGGAATGCTTTGCTAGCAGACAATTTGGTGAAGAAAATGCTCCTTCATCCGATATTTTTGACACTTATCGAGGATCACTTTTCATGTGTCCTCGATTGAATTGCACAGCCAGAATGCTCATTACCGACTACGAAAGTCATGTTCAGCTATGTTCTCGTGGAGAAATATTTGATCCACCTGATTTCGATCTCCTCAGTGCCAATACTGAATTCTCTGATCTTGTTCAGATGATTGTTATCGCCAGAGATAATTACCCACGAAGGGTTGTGCCTCTTTCTCCTCGGCCTCATGCTCCTCATCCAGAGATTCATCGCTTACCGATTACCGCACCCGGTCCAACATCAGTATACCTCCAGAATCCAACTCTGGTTCAGCGTCCAAGCGATACTTTGTCAGTGGCTTCAGCCAACGTACTTCGCTACCCACCTTTAATGTCGACTGGAATGTTGACCGATCTGTCAGTCCATCTGATCCTGGCTTCATCATCAGTTCATCAGATGAAAGTTCATGTAATGTTGCTCTGGCCGAGCGAAGGAGAGAATTTGCCGCTGTTCGCGACCTTCATGATCCATCAACATCCGACCAGCCTAGCCCTCGTCATTCGAGATCGAAAATCCCAGCAAGGGAAAGTTCATCAGGAACTGTTGCCATTCCTGCCCCGGAAGAAGGCAGCCAAAGCTCACTTCCTGCCCGTACTCGTCGTCGTTCTGAAACTCGCCAAGAGTCTGAACAAACGGCCACTGCCAGCACTTCTCGTGCACCTCAATTTGGTCCTCAGCCTTACGATGGGCTACCGAGGCCACACTTTCCAACTGGCTCCTCAACTGGAGAGAATACTCCAGAATTCTGCGCTGCCTTTCACGGAGCCGTCGATGACTACTTGTCAGGTGGTTATCCTGATATTCGACACATGATGCCTCCTCCGACCGTCTCTGAGATCCGCCGAGGAATTCAACGCTGGCCAACCAGGCCAACCGTTCATGTAGAATCATCCGCTTCATCAGCATCCTCATCCTCAGCATCCGCTGCTCCATCATGTGCTCCTTCTCGTCCACAATCACGAGCGTCCAGCTCAGACAAATCTGTTCAATGTCTAAAACCACCAGCACCAGCTCCACGGAGGAGAGTTCTCGCGCTGAGACATTCCATCAGCTTTCCTATTCGAGATCGCTTGACGCGACATCAGCTTCATGATATGAATACCTTTTTTGACTCCCTTGGTCTTGATTTCAGCCGCATCTCGCGTTCTGATGGATTTGTTTATGAACGTGAAGAAGTTCGTATCCGCCACCAACATTGGGCAGCACGCCCACCAGCGGTTCCTCCGCGCGTTCCAGAATGGATGGAATCCATTATCTCCAACAACACCGATGTCAATTTTCCTGTCGATTGTTCCATCGCAATCTACACGCAATGTGCCTTAGTTCAGCTCTCTGAGTATGAAGAACCATCGCTCCGCGCGATCTGGGTTGCCATTGTCCGAAATACTGGTGAAACAGTTTTCGAAACTTTTATTCGCTACAAGCGCCGATATATTCTTAATTTCTAGCATCAATTCCATAGACTTCATTGGAATCAAATTCGATTTGGAGCGAATTCAAGCACGGTATTGAAGCAAGTTGCCGAATTCCTCTTTGTTGCGAAGAATATTATAGGCGCCGAGCCTGAAGCACATCTGGCATACTTGGGCTTCTCGCCCGATCAAATTCTCATAATTCGTCCGAAACTCATCGAGTTGACTAGATTTTACTCACCGCGAGTTAATGGCTCATTCAACATCCGTTTCATCGCCCATCTCATCTTTAATCGAACCATTGTGTTCCCATCTCGACACCCACCGACTTTCACTGCTCAAATTCTCATGGATTTGTATCGGCTATCGAAGCCACTAATGGATCAGCCGTCTGAACAATGGTTACCCAATGCATGGGTAGCTCGGCTTCTCGCCTTCTTAGTTGTCGATCGTCAATATTGGCCTGTCCGACTTTTGGCTTCCTGCCAATATACTCACAGCGACCCATTTCCTCAATGGAATGATGGTCAAGATTACGCCAATCCAGAAGATTGGAGATATTTTCACCCTAATCCAGATGCCGATCCTTCCATGTCACGAGAATTGAGAATCGCTCGCCGCGTTGATCGAGACATGATTGATTGGAATTTCCAAGAACCAGCACATAGCCCCATCGATTGGGATGCAGTTTATGCTGAACAAACACCTCAGCAAGAGGATCCACTGCCGCATTACGATGATGCTCAGCTTTCCGAAGCTGTAGCTCGAAGTCTTCGTCCAGAAGAGCAAGTCGTCCCAGAGGCTGTACGCCCAGAAACTCCACCTCCAACTTTCGGTGATACAGTTCCAACTGCATATGATGATTTGTACGCAATTGCTCCCAGCCAGGGACTGATTTCCGATGATCAAAATGCACAATTAATTGAAGAACACCTCAATAATGATTCTCAAGACATTGCCTTTGCGGCCGCATCGATACTGTTTGATGATGCTCCTGCAAATGATCCACAGCTCGATGCTGAAATTCGAGAGATTGCCGAGTTCGGTATATCTGATGTTCCTCATCCTGATCCAGTTAGTCAAACTGAGCAGCGTCCAGCTGAATCAAGCATCGAAGAAAAAGATCCTCAAGCACATGAAGAAGAAGAAGACGATCCAAGTCCAGTGTTCTCACCACTTGCACCATCCACCGAGGACATCATACCAGCGCCTTCCACAAGCGATCAGCCTCCAGCCATCGCACCGTCCTCAGCCACTACCCAGGTAGTCTCATCACAGGATCTGCCCGATCAACTTGAAGCGTCTACAATTTGCTCTCAAAGTCTGGAAAATCCAAGTCCAGTACCATCAGCGTCCAGCTCTCAAGACCAAGCTCCAATTGTTCGCCCAGAGCTACCTCAGCCTCCACCAAGGAGATGTTCACTTCGAGGTATCTCACCATCATCCCAGCGTGAATATGGTCTAATGTCCCAAACCAGCGCATCCGGAACTTCTCTACTGAATCCTGCTGTTCGTCAGCACACCCGTCCTACTCTCGTTAGTGGGAAGAAGAAGAATAAGAAGAAGTCCGCCAAGGACAAAGACCACTCTAATTGAGAAACACTCGGCGTCTTCCTTGCCATCATTGGGAAGGTGTCTTAGTCATGAGGCGGGGGTGTGTAGCAAGAAATCTGTACCCTCCCAATGACGCCAAGTTGACTACCTTATTCATTCATTCATTATCTTATTTTATACTTTTCTAATACTTATTTTATAATTGATTTGAACCATTGCCATTGCTTGGCCTATATTCGCAACCATTTTCGGCCATCGAGGCCACCTCAGTATCCGTATCCGCATGACCTGCATCTGTTACACAGATGTTATGGCACTTTCGACCACTCGATGGCCACTAGCTTCCGCTACTTCAGTTTCCGCATCCTGGGCTCCCTGCCCGATAGTATATAAGACCGATCTGTTCCTTTGTTAGGACACTTGCTCCCACGGTGGTCAAGTCGTCACTCTGCCCAAATTCTGACCGTCCAGGTCTTCAGTTTTGTAACTCTCTCTCTCTCTCTTTTCCATCTCTCTTTCCATCTTTCTTTCCATCTATTTTATTAAACTCATGTATGCTCAAATTTATTGTGCTCGACGCACTGCTGCCTACTTTCGCCCCAATTTCGGTAATTTGTGCACCGGTCAATCGTTAGCGGCCCTAATAGATTGGCAAAGACTGATCTCATCGAGCTCGACGCTCATCTTCACTGCTCTTTCAGTCTAGTGTGTGTGGAACTCGGTGATTTCTCTCACATTATCTACATGTATTTGATGACGTTGATTTGACTCAATTTGGAGATCAATTCCATAGTGAGATCAGATTTTCCAGAAGCGCACCATTTGCATAAATTTTTTGATGTTTTGATGTGTTAATCAAGAGTTGAGTACAATGACATTCACAGTATCACAAGGTACCTCCTTTCAAGCTATAAAAAAATTTACCACATTGACAATTTAAACTTGAAATAATTCGCAAGTTACAACTACAGATCAAGAGAGACTCATGATTGATGGAAAGTGAAGAGGATTGGGTGTAAATCAAGGTCTATCCTTTATCTAATTGACGTTGCCAATCGATTTAGGTGTCATTTTAATCGAATTTTTATCAGCCGATCAATCTGATGATATTTCAATATTTTGGCTTACGCTGATCCCACATTGCTCATTCAGCTATATACATCTTCTGAGCCTCAGCTAATTGAACTATGATCATGATCTCCATTTTTGACTAAAGAAATCTCTATCTGACGGCATTGCTTCACCTATCTTGAATGATCTGGATTCCATGGAGGTCACTTATTTGAATCTCAGTCTATCCAATAATTTTTTGTAACTTTTTAAGAGGCTTCCTCTTTCCTCCATGATGAATGATCCAGAGTATCGCCGAGAATGTACACAGATGTCTTCTCATCAATTCTAATATACTATGTATGATCCTATTGTAACACATCAGATTGAACAGCTCATCAGCTATATATCTCACTCCAATATTTGATCTATTTTCCGAGTATAAGATAGTGATGGCTCCAAAGAACTATGATCATGATCTCCATTTTTGACTAAAGAAATCTCTATCTGACGGCATTGCTTCACCTATCTTGAATGATCTGGATTCCATGGAGGTCACTTATTTGAATCTCAGTCTATCCAATGATTTTTTTGTCACTTTTTAAGAGGCTTCTGGTATCTCCAAGTCTGGACATTCGAATGATCCGAAGAAAGAATTGATCAGAAATTCTCGACAAACCGACTTAACGTAGGTGTTGAAAATTGTTTAAAATTTTGAATTCCGATTATGTATCTTTTCTTTTCCTCTTCTCATCAGCTCTGGCTCGCTAGAGTTTGCTGTGGCATCTGATATCTTGCTGGATGAGGTGATCAAGAATTGTAAGAATTCTGTTGCTGGCTACGATCGTAAAATTATCCAAGACAATTCTGAGGTTACTACTACCACAGATCAAGAGCGACTACTAAGTGATGGTACATACAAAGGATCAGATGTGAATCAAGACCTCTCATTTATCTACATCTCATCACCAAATAATTTAGGCTTCGGCTAATTAGACTTGAAAATATTTGTACCATGAGAACAAAACGAGGTATTCAACAAGACCTCATATTCAATTCAAATATCGAATAAATTGTCAAATTTTCTCTACAAAGTTTGACATTATCAAAATTATATTCTATGATTGAAAGACTTCGATGTTCAGTCGTAATCCTTTGATAGAGAGAGAGAGAGAGAGAGAGAGAGAGAGAGAGAGAGAGAGAGAGAGAGAGAGAGACTAATATCAACAGAAATCATTGATATGTTCGAGTTCTGTCACCAAAGTTCTCTTAGGATTTTGGCATTTTTTGAGTCTAATTATACGTAATCCTACAGTATCAATGCCCATCATCAATTTTAATATACTAAGTTTCGATTAAAAAAATTAAAATTAAAATTAAAATTTGGTACGTAAGCTAAAACAAGTCCAAATTTATCATCTTCGATTAGACAGCTTCGAATTTTGTATTTATATTCATCGAAGTGCTCAGTCCATGAACAGTCATCGTAATCATTGGTAAAAGTCAATTCAAATTTCATCAATAAGCAAGCTATACCATCATCATTGGAGAAAATATTCAGATCGAATCAAAGCTAGACTGACTGACAGGTAAGCATTTTCAAAGCAACTTTCCATTCAAACAAGCTCAAACATGAACAAGTGGTCATTTATTTTTGTTTTAAAAATCTGACGTTTGGTTCATTAGTCAAAAGCATACACCTCACAACTCTTTGACTCGAAAAAACATCTGATCAATTCAACTGGAATTGAACACTTGCTTATTGGATGGAGCATAACCCATTTTAACCCTTTAGAAGATTTTGATTTATTTTAAAAAGGAGCTCACAAATGATTTCTTCTTCAGTTGATTCTCTTGCACAGTGCATCTTCCAAAATGATTCCATTGATTGAAACTAGAAATTTTCTTTTCGCTTTGATATTCCTTCCACTGAGTAAGCCATCATTCATCTGATCATCAATATGAATTGGAAATATATTCATATTTTAATTTATTTTCTAAAATTTTTCACAATTTCTATTCAGTATCATCACTCACATTGAGTCAAGAAGATGTGAGAAGACTCTGCCGAGAGGCAAGATTACAAGAGGATGCTGATAAAGATGCGGAAACCATTGTAGATGGATTGGCAAAAGTGGTGGAAAGTAAATTGTCCACTAAAGCAGCCAATAATCAAACTGCTGAAATGGACAAACTTTTAGTCAAATCTTTGGTTAACAACTTCTTAACGTAAGTTACCATCAAAATTTGATCTTTTTAATATCAATCACAATTGAGAGAAAATTTTCTTTAAAGTCGTCGAGTCTCTTGGTATGGATATGGAGTAAATTCCTTCAATCGTAAGATTAAGATTAATCGAAAAATAAGCAATGACAAAGATGCTGTTACTGGAGTCACCAATTTGATCACCCTACAAAATCCAACACTAAAAGCGAATGATTTAATTGATCGTGTAGCAAGTCGTGATACTGCTAAAAACAGTCAAATTTTCAAAAAATTTCTCAACTTCAACGTTCAGACGCAATCAAAACGTGAAGCTGGACTGGAACCTCTAAGGAATGAGATAGTTCGAGCTACTGGAAAAACAAAATCTTCATCAGAATCGGTCGAAAAATGTGCCAATATTCGATTGACTCAAGAGATGGATTCAACCAAGGCTCATAAGTGGTGGGCTATCGTTGATATGATCAGCGAACAGTTACAAGAGTAAAAAACTATGTATGAACTAATTGTTGGACAAACATATCAATAATTATGATGGTTAAGAATTGAAAATATATTAAAAAATTCAAGCCCTCAAGCTTAATATATGGTCATTTAAGATTCATATAAATGCATGATTCTTCTCATGTTTCGTTATGGTGAGGAATGAGTTGAACAACACTCTTCCCGCTCCTCAGCTTTAAATTTACCAATTCATTCATTTCATTGATTTTCACAAACTAGCGGCCATTCGTGAAAGTCAATGAACAAAAAGTTCAGAGTTCATAGTTCATAGTGTGTACTTTCTCACACATGGAACATGTGTACATGAAAAATCTGCTTACAAACTGGAGACTATTCAAATCAATGAGTTACTCGAGGAGATGGCTCCTCTTGATTTGATCATCTAGGGAAGAAGGTAGAAAATAAGTATCAGAATAACATATTCCAAGAATATCCATATTCCTCTCCAATGATATATGTCTATCTAGGTGATAAAAATTTGGATAAATAAAAAATAAAAATAAAATGGAAACTGTGAGCTTAACATGAATATATGGCCGTTTTCATAATAAATATGGACAAAAAATACTGAACGATTTATTCATCAATCGTGAACTAGTTGGAATCATTGAGAAAATCAAGATCATCAATTCTTTTTCGAGTCTTGTCGATTAATGAAATGAAAATATGATCTAAATGGACCTTAGTTATTGTCTTATCAAAAAAGTTGACCTGAACTGAATCAGCAGCCTGATCATTTTTTCCAGGAACGTAAAAGTGTTCACATTAATTTCTCCTACATTGGTAAGTATCTGACTGATTGTCAAGTTGGAAATCAGTAACTTCTCAATCCATATTGTGGTCATTCTCTCTATCTCTATGACTTGTGTAATTATAACTCATCTGTCCTGTGTGACCGTTTTATGTAAGTGACCTTATCAGTGGTCAAGCTTACATTGTAATCGGTGGATGTGTACTGATGCCCTGGATCTATCCGAGTCCACCTTGGAGAGTAAACTTTTGTCCTTTAACCTCAGTCCTCGTGTCCTTTTTAAGCTCATATTCCAATTTCATCAATCGGAATTATTCCTTTATAAAAGAGAGTCATAAAGTGAGCTCCACCTTCTATCTACCTGTTTTCAATGCAGATGAATTCAAAAATTTTATTCGAGAAAGTGCACATCCTCTCCTAAAACGTTATTAATTTGTTCAAAAAATACAAGACGTTTCCAGCTAAACTCTCTACCTTTGTACAAGTGAATCATGAAAAATCTATCCACTGGATTACGCCATACCATGGCATACATTCGATTTTCAATAATTCCAAATCTGTTGGTCAATTCTCAATTAGTGTTATCTACATGTATCTGATGACGTTGATTTGACTCAATTTGGAGATCAATTCCATAGTGAGATCAGATTTTCCAGGTGAGCACCATTTGCATAAATTTTTTGATGTTTTGATGTGTTAATCAAGAGTTGAGTACAATGACATTCACAGGATCACAAGGTACCTCCTTTCAAGCTATAAAAAAATTCACCACATTGGCAATTTAAACTTGTGGTTAGCATTGCCACCAAATCAGTATGATCAATTATATTTTTTTATCAGTCTTCTCTATCCTCCATGAAGTGAGTATCTGCCTTTTATGTACCTACTCCAAACATTGGGGGAAATAAATTTGATCAGTCATCGTCAATAGGAGCCATGAAAACTATTGACTAAACAGGACTAATGGTGAAAATTTCTCGAAGACTATCGTAAAAGTGCTAAGAAAGGAGAAAATGAGGACCCTAGTCGATATGGTTGGAAAAGTGGTACTCCTCTGATGGCCAAATCTGTAGAACTGGTGGATGGATCAAGAAACAAAATTGATCGGTAAACAACCAAATTCTCATTTTGATCCATAGTGAGTAATCTTGAGATTAACAATTGAAACGAAAAATTTAAGCCATATTGCTGCTACTCCTTTTTCAGTGATAGCAGCTTACAATTTCCGACTGCAGGAGATATTTACGTGGATAAAGTGATCAAAAATTGACAAAATTCAGTGTCTAGCTATCATCGTAAGATCATCGAAGATAATTCGCAAGTTACAACTACAGATCAAGAGAGACTCATGATTGATGGAAAGTGAAGAGGATTGGGTGTAAATCAAGGTCTATCCTTTATCTAATTGACGTTGCCAATCGATTTAGGTGTCATTTTAATCGAATTTTTATCAGCCGATCAATCTGATGATATTTCAATATTTTGGCTTACGCTGATCCCACATTGCTCATTCAGCTATATACATCTTCTGAGCCTCAGCTAATTGAACTATGATCATGATCTCCATTTTTGACTAAAGAAATCTCTATCTGACGGCATTGCTTCACCTATCTTGAATGATCTGGATTCCATGGAGGTCACTTATTTGAATCTCAGTCTATCCAATAATTTTTTGTAACTTTTTAAGAGGCTTCCTCTTTTCTCCATGATGAATGATCCAGAGTATCGCCGAGAATGTACACAGATGTCTTCTCATCAATTCTAATATACTATGTATGATCCTATTGTAACACATCAGATTGAACAGCTCATCAGCTATATATCTCACTCCAATATTTGATCTATTTTCCGAGTATAAGATAGTGATGGCTCCAAAGAACTCGATATATACTTTTTGTCTTAATCTGGACTTCAGAAGTTGATCAAATTTTGTACATTCAGAGTATCGCGTAATCAATTAAGTGTCTTCAAGAAGAAGGTTGCTAATTGAGATGTGAGCTTATTCAACACTCACGTACTCATCTAACATGGAAAATAAGTGAATCAAGTAAAGAATTAGATAAATTATAGCATAAGGCCCAAAAAGCAGTTTTTAGGTGATTATTGTTTATTGAGATGATATGGAAAATAAAGATGCTCTCAAGTATTGATAGTTCTAGTAGTAATCATGAAAAGATCATTTGCTGATACTTTTGAATCTTTGAAATCATCATCCGACATAATGTCCAAAATATCAAATGATTCATCGAGAGCTGCAATTCCAAGTATAATATCTTGCACGTTTCGAATATTGCTATGTTTACCATTGACAGCTTTCGTGTTGATTATCACATCTCCTTCTCTATCGAACTGTTGGCCAGATTTTCTTTCACTCACTGGGCTAACTTTTTTGCCTACATTTTTTGTCAACAAATGGTCTAGGAGATTTTCTCTTCCTATCATTCCTCGAGCAACAAAATCATCACACAGCCCAGATACTTGACCACTTGCTGTCATACGGTTTGAAATTTTATTTCTCTCATGTTTTTGATCACTATCTGACCTCAGACCAGAAGCTGTATTCATCTGAATATCCTGTATATCTATGTCCACATCGGAACCTCGATACTTGTTCCCAGTGAGAGTGACTCCAATCGGAAAAGCCTGGAGTAGATTGGAATTCGTTGTCACTATATCGATCAGAGAATTGATAGCCGATCGATCTTTATTCTTGTATTTACTGGTAATCTTTACATCCGGAATCACTGCATAGCTCTCGGGATATATTAACGGGAATAGGTTTGGTATATCAAGAAGAGGCCTTAACAGAAATTCAGATAAACAAAATTCTGGTAAAATTTTCATCACACAAAAAGCTTTTTCTCATATCAAATTCATTTTTGTAAACTTACGTTGTAAGAGCAGTTGTAGCTTGCTTTGATGATCTAATTGGTTGAGGAATTTTGCTTGATGTTGTAGTCTTTCCAATGGTTTGAGGTGAAGATCTGCCTAGTTGATGTAGTGCTTTGGACAAAATTTCCTCCAAAAAGCTTCTTGAAACTTGACCAGTTGCTTCCAGAGTTCTAATCACCAAATCGGGGCTTATTCCAGATCGGAGTAATTTTTCCGCATGGTAACAAGATTCAAGATCTTTTTTTGATTGATTTGTTTGAACATCACTGATCTCTGGAAGTTATATTCTTCATCAAAAAGCGGATTCTCTCTTCGATAATTCATGATACCCACCTCTAGAGCTTACTAAATCTGATTGTATGCTGAGTATAATATAAGTGATTGATAAAGTTCGGAAAATCATTGTTCTCTTGCTTGGGAGCATCATTACAGGAGATAACAAATACTGAATATGATGATATGGTATCAACTTTTAAAGCTAATTTGAAACAAGTATCATTCTTATTATCTGAATAATGGAGCATAATCTGGACACGCACAGTGAGAAAAGACTGTATTCAATTTTCCATCTTCCATGGCTTCCAACACCTGTGATAAATGATAATGAGCCTCGATTTCATGCATCAGATAAACTATCGCATGATGCTTACAGTCGTTTGGTTTAGGATGAATACGATAGTCTCCACCGATAAGATAGGGTCCTGAACGGGCAGTGGGTGGTATCTAATCAGTTAGAACTATCGTATTCATCCTAAACCAAACGACTGTAGATGGTAACCGATCAGATCTGACGGAGGCCCAGATGGAGATAATTTTAAGAAATGTGGTCCAGAAATCATATGATAATTAATGCTAATTAAAATGAGATCGAGCAACGACGACATCAGTGAGAAGAGACTCTTTTTGAGGTGTTCATATATATAAGCCAGAATGATGCCAGATGGGCGAGTTGCATTTATGTTTGAGTACTGTAAGGAACATCCAGAATCATGAAATATATTTTTTTCACTCTATTACATCTTCCATTGAGTAAGTGAATCAATATTTTTCACAATATTGACGATAATTTAATCATTCAAATCTCCTCTGGAAAGTTTCCACAGCTCCTATTGAAAATAAAGGAGATTCCAAAAAAGACTATTGTTCAAAATTAAGAATCAAAAGTGCCCAAGGTAATCCAAGAGAAGAACACGAGGAGCCAAGTCGATATGGTACAAGACATTTTTCTGCCCAAACTAACGATCTTAAGTCTGAAAAATTTATGGACGAGCATGAAACAGAATTGGTTCGTAGAGTTCGAGACTCTGAATTTGATCCATTGTAAGTTCTATTCAAATCAAAATCAACAGAAAACGTGTACAGTATTCTTTTTCCATTCTTCTAGTGGTGGCAGCTTACAATTTCCGGCAGCAGCGGACATTTATTTGAATGAAATTATCAAAAATTGCCAATATTCGGTATCTAATTATGATCGTAAAATTGTTGAAGACAATTCTATTGTCAAAACTACCACCGATCATCAGAGAATATTTAGTGATGGAAAATACAGTGGATCAGAGGTGAACCAGAATCTCACTGTGATATATATGTCAACACCAACCAATACTGGTTTGGGTTGAACGCGTTGATGAAACATTTGGATTGTACATTTATTGGAATAGCAGCCCTACTGGTTCACCAGATTTACTTTTTTACTGCTAGTATAAACATAGTTAAATTGAATTGTTACAATGATCTTTACAATTCATGGCAATTTAGAGGAATTGTTCTCGGAAACTTCATGTTTTTTGAAACCAATTTTGAGATCATTCAGGAGCTCATAACAGTTCAGTTTTAGTCGAGGTTGAATTGATTCTTTGTCACAGACTGACTAATTATTTGACTGATTCAATCACCAAATAAATTGTCAAATTTTCTCTACAAAGTTCTACATTGTCGAAATTCTATTCTAGGATTTCATGATAGTGATTCTATGATTTAAAGAACTTTATTTTTGAAATTCATTGAGATAGTATCAATCCATTCGAGATCCGCAATCCTGTTCTGTTAGGAGGCTTGTTTTCTCACTAATTAATGAATTCATAGATTGGAAATTCATTCGTTTCGATACTACTAAAGACAGATAGAGCGATAGTGTGCAGTTAGAGCGAATTTCAACATTTCAACATTTCAACATTCCGGCTGCAGGAGATATTCATGTGGATGAAGTGATCAAAGCTGAAATTCGTAATCTGGCTATGATCATAAGATAGTTATAGATAATTCGGAAGTTACAGCTACCATTGACCAAGAGAGACTTATGAGTAATGGAAAGTATAGAGGATCGAATGTGAATCAAGGTCTATCCTTCATCTACTTGGCATTACCAATCAATTTAGGTGCCGGTTAAATTGAATTTTCATCACCTGATCTATCGAATAGTTTTTCAATGCTCCGACTTGATGACAAGTCCCAAATATCTCTTCCAGTGATATATTTTTGATTATAAAGTAATTGAGCAATAATTATGCTTCTTGATTTCGATTAAATGAAATTCTATCTGATCGTATTGTTCGTCCAATCTTGAATGGTCTAAAGTCCATGCAGATCCCTTATTCAAATCTCAATTGATCCAACTATTTCCAACACAGTACTTTCTCTAATGTTCTTCCTTTACCCTGAATGGTTCAGATTTTGATCAAGAACATATGCCTAAATTTTTTATCATCAATCCTCACATATGTTTCCATCTCAGTATGCCAGATTGAGCAGATTTCAAGATAGGTGTCTTCTTCAAAAATTCGATCTGTTAAATCATAATATTCTTTCCAAGAAGCTTTATTTACAATATTTTTTTCAACTAGCCTCCATAGATTTTAGGCTAAATTTTTTTCATTTGGAGAATTATTGATCCTGTTTCATTTTACCAACAAGAAGTCCAATAGTTGGAAGAGGACTTGGTTCAAGACACGGTTATTCACCTGATTTCAAAGAAAACAAATGTGTAAGAAATCAGATAAATTGTCACATCATGATAGGTATAAAAAACTCAAGGAGCTGTCTCTCAATTAGTAATGTTTATTAAAATGAAAACCTTTAAGATTGGAGTGGTTGGATATGGATGTGAATAAATTTTTGCCCTATTGTACTTTGAACACAAAAATTCTGTGATGAAAAAACCAGCCTCATACTTGGTTCCCAATTTTATTGTGGCTGAAAGAATAAATTGGAACCCATTAAAACGCTGTTCGAAATGTTGATCCTTCTAATTAACATGCATTACTAATCTTCCACTGACTTAGTGCTTCGAGGTGATGAAGAGATTTGTCTTGCTTCCGATTCTGTGTCATTTTCTCCTATTGATGAAGCAGATAGCTTGGTCTTGATAGTTAATGGACCTGCTGTTTTGGTATCTGTTAAAGTTATATCTTCCAACTTGAGGTCACCAGAATTCGAACTATATTTTATAAATGCAACTATAAAAGCTATAACTAGGATAATGGAGACAATGAATATAATTAGTTTAATTAGGTAAGCTAATTCGCTTTCGGGTGCCATTTGGATTGAGAAATAAGTATCAATTGAAAAATTTCCCCGCCAAATTGATATCACTGCCACTTTAGGGTCCATTCTCTTGGCTTTCAGCTTGTAAACACCATCAATATAACCAATCTCTTCCGAATACACTGAATTATCCAGCATTACGTAGGGTCTTTCACCGTTTACATACATGGGCTCATGGGAAAACTCAATACTTAATTCCATTGAATTGTTTTCAATGTCCCTCCGGAAAGCAGTTGCATTTGGATAGCAAGCGTCTGATACTTTATCTCGGCCAACATTCTTCCCATCAACACATTCCGAAGAAATCCATAAGCAACTGGAGCCCGCATAAAGAATACACCAAACACATGAAGGAGCATATTTGCAATCAATTAGTTTAGAGGTATACTCGGAACCATCTTTATCCCATCTCAATAGAACGGATCTTGAAATATTCCAGTAAATTGAAATTGATTCTTGATCAAAATTGGTCATTTCGGATGTACATTCCGGTGTTCTCATTTCACAATCATCAATAAAACATCTAACTTCCATGTAACCTTCTTCAGTTCTCTCGGTGTAAGCCAGTACTGATAAATGTAACGGCATGACAACATAAACATCAATACTACTTGTGATAACATTTGGTCCGAGCTCAAAACAGCGCATAGATTTATTGTGAAAGAATAAAGGAATAACGTGGCTGCATTTTTTCGACTTATCATTTTGATTCCAAGGTTCTTGAGTTAAATCTCGAATATATGATTGTAGGTTCAAATAGTCGGATGGAAATGTACCTTCATCGTTGCATGCTTGGAAACCTTCGCTGAACTTTTCTAGAACATCATTTAGTCTTATAGAGTAGAAAACTTTATTCCCTACTTCTCGTCCATCAGGAGAATAGAACATTATTGGGTCGGAAATTTTGGGTAAAAAATAAACACGAGTGTCAGAATTTCTGTTCAGAAAAAAGCTAGATATATATGTTCCATAAGCTGTTGGATCATCTGTAATGTTTTTCAATCGAACGATGACCATTGTTTTTCCATTAGTCTCAAAGCAAACCAACAAACCATCATCGTATTCATATATTTGCAAATATTTCCATTTGTGTCCCTGCTTGATATTCTGATTAATGGTGACCAAGGTTTTTAATTCAAAGCCTAATTGCTTCCCCTTGAAGAGAGAAATATTGGTATCTATTTGGGCGGGCTCAATTATTTGACCAAATTCCCAGAAACCTTCTTGCAAAATTGGTCCATAATGTTGAACAGCTGGTTTCAGTTCTTTTTTGCCACCAGTACAATTATCATTTAAGATGAAATCTGTTGAATTCCAAAAAATTGCACATCCACAAGTTTCGTTTATATAAATAACAGAATAGCTCAAAGCTATCGTTCGAGATATTTCTCTCACAGGTTCAAAAAAGGATCCTGAATAATAAATGTCTACCCTATCATTTCCCTTGGGATCAATATGATCAATTCGTGCCACAACTGGATTGAATAGGACATCGAATTCCACCTCTTGGAGGCTGAATAGAGGAAAGGATCTCATAATCACAAAAATTTGAATCAATATGCGTGCACATTTACGAAATTGGAACCTTTCCATGTTTTTTTGGAAGATGGTATCAAATTAATCTGATCTCAAATGATAAACTTCAGGTGATTGAATGAAAAATCATGATACCGTTGGGTGAGAATAGAATCCTGAGATATCGAATGAGTCAACGATAACATTGGAAATTTCAATTGTTACAATCGACCATTAGGAATGTTCCAAGGAATTTTGAATATTTTAGATACTCATTGTTGGTTGAAAATCTCTGATCATATGGAAATTAAGGAAGAATTCACAAATTCATTCGAATTGGATATCAAACATGGAAAAATTTGATCTTTGACCTTATAACCTTAAGCAAAACAATTAGGACATTGTTGATAAGGTTTCAAAAAATCTACAAGATTAACCAAACCTTTGAGGCATAGTCGTGAAGAGAACAGAAGGTGAGCCATAAAATGTAGGGAAAGATTTAACACAACGCAGTTAATATCGCATTTTTATTGATCATTTTACATTTGAACCGAATTTACAAAATTTTGAAAATCATTTGAAATCGGTACTAAGTTGTGCAGTAGATGTAGGTAACTCAGAGGCCTTAACCTCCATTGGCTCCTGAATCACAGATTCAGTAACCAAAGACTCTGGTTTGTCGGCTGGAGTAGCCTCAGATACTTGTGAAGCTTTCTTCTCGACATTGGATCCACTTCTGATTGAGCTCATAGGATATAATCGGACTTTGTAATGGTAAGCTGTGGCTATACCAATTGACACAAGTATTATACATATAATCAGTAAGCTGAAAAAAGAATCATCTCCGGATTTCTCTAGAACGATGAAGAAAGTTTCTATCTGGTACATCCCTTGTTCAATTCCTATTATTCCCTCACTGATATTCACAATGCTTGTTGTGACCAGATAGCGACCATCCACATAATCCACTTCATTTAACCTAAATTCATCGATGATGACGTATGGAAATTCTCGAGCTTCCAAAATGAGTACATGAGATAATCCGATGCTCAGCTGAATCTTATCATTTGAAATTTTCTTCTTGGTAGCAGTAGCATTAGGATAGCAAGAAATTGGCTCATCAAAGCTGATGTCGCCCTTTTCAACACATTCAGATGAATTCCAAACACAATTGAAGCCTCCATAAAGAGTGCACAAAGAACATGATGGAAAGTGATGGCAATCAAGTAGTCTGGAGTCGTGTTCCATGCCATTTTCATCCCATCTTAAGAGAGAAAAATTGGTATAATTCCAGTAGATTGAGATGGATTTCCCAATGAAATCAGTTTCCACTTGAGAACAAATCATTTTTCCTGGTCCACATGTTTTGAGATCACATCTCACTTCCATATTGCCATCAATGTATCCCAGCATCCAAGCATTCAATTGAAAACCAACCATATAAGTGTCTATGCTACTTGGATCTATGCGAGGTGCCAATTCGAAACATGGCTCAGATTCGTTGAAAAAGAAAAGGGGAATCACATCCTCACACATCCTTGGATCATCGTTCCAAGGTACTTCGGATAGTCTCAGCATGTATCGGCCAAAATCCAAAAAATTTGAAGGAAATCGCTTCGATTCATTGCAAGTCCGGAGACCTTCATCAGATTTTCTTCTAGCATTGGTAAGCTTTAGTGCATAAAAAATTTTGGTTCCATCATCTTTCTCTTCTCGAGAATAGTACATTATCGGCTCAGGATATGAGGGTAAAAAGTATACCGAAGCATTTGATGTTGTATTCAGGAAGAAACACGATATAAAAGTTCCAGGGGCTCTTGGTGCTGTTGGATTCCCTATGAATCGCATGATGACCAGCGTTTTTCTAATAGTCTCAAAACAAACGTAAATATCACCATCCCATTCGAAAATTTGAATGTATTTCCATTTGAGACCTTTTTCAATATCTCCACCTATACTGACAATTTGAAGCAAATCCTCCACCAGAAATCCCTTTGCAAGGAAAAATTCTTTTCTCTCCTCTGTCACCTCATTGTAATAGGCAATTTCCCAGAATCCAACATAATCGATTGGTGCATAGAGACGATTAGTTTCCCGATCTGTCTTATTGTAGTTACATCCAATCAGGAAAGCAGTTTTCGGATTTCGAAATATAGCACATCCAGTATCTGGATTGATATACATGGCGGAAGTAATTAGGGCCTCATCTCGAGGAAGCAAGTCAAGACAGTAATCAAATTGTGATCTACGGTAACAAATAGTAGGATATGAATAATTTTCCGAGTCAATATAATCAATTCTTTCGATAACATCATTGAAGAGAACATCATGAAATACCTTTTGAAAACTAAATATTGGCCAGTGGGTGATAATGAGGATTGATAGAAATATAAGTTCACGAAGAGAAAGTTCAGACTGATTCATATTTTCACCCAGAAAATTCATGTAAAAATCGCTGAGAATTGGAATAAAATATGAGCTATGATCGTATAACAATTGTATCAAGTTGATTTAGAATCCTGAGGAAGCTTTATATGATTTCTATTGGTATGAGAAAATTGTTCAAACAACAAATTCAAATAAACTATTCAACTATCGATATAATGTGCTTTATAATGATTAACTTCTAGAACCATACTTCAGCTCAACAACATTCTACAACGAAAAAGTATCAAAAATTTTAGATGACGCTTATAAATTGACTTTTGAATGGCAGCCAGGATGAATTCTGATGCCTCTACCACTTCCAATAGAACTTACAAAATAAAGTTTCATAAAACTTCATCAACTCCATTGGAATGTTAGGCTTCATTAAAACTTTCTGCAACAGAGAGATTCTCATCAAAAAACAAAGTCAATAAAAACCTCTGATTGACAATTGTGAGAAAAAATAAGGGAAAACTTTGTATCCATCAGAACTTCAGAAGTGGAACTTCTGATGTTCCACTAAAAAAGCTTACATAAAGTTGAAGATGAAGGGATAATTAGAAAAACTTTGAGCGATCTTTTGTCTACTTTAATTGAAAAATCTGGGCTACACTCAGTAGATTATCTCTCTATTTTTCTATTTCTTGACTAGAGAATATCTATCTGATTTATTTTTTCAGGAAAATTTCTGATTTCTTTTCGAAGTTCATCCAACTCCTTTGAATCGGCTGGGATCATTCTAGTCTTTGCTAGGTCCTAATTGGAAAGCGAAATCAGATATTCTTCCAGCTTAATCCTCATCTTCATCTTCATACTCGAAATCATCTTTGTCCTCATCACCTCCATCATCATCACTTAATCGAACAGCAAAATAGAAAATCGTCACCATCGACATCAGAACCGCAACAATGAACAAGATGATAACGATCGTTATCGATATATTCTCTTGTTGGTAATGAACGTATCCATTGAGTACAACCCACGTTCAATTCTTAATACTACTTCAGTTACATTGATATTGTTCATGACAAATCGATACATACCATCTTCGTATTCAACTTCCAAGATTCCAGAATCATTGAAAATTACAAAAGCTTTTTCACCAACTTTCGTATTGAGCTGATAGGGCAACGCGAAAGTGACCTCTATTTGGTTGAATTCAAGTTCTTTTTTTGTTGCCGTAACATTAGAGTAACATGAATCAATCATATCTTCGGTATTGTTCATCTTCTCTGTGCATATTGGTGAATCCCACTGGCATTCGAGGCCTCCATAGAGTATGCAATGAGGACAAGAGCGATAATATTCACACTCTAGAAGTCCAGAATCAATTCTTGAACCATTCATTGTCCATCGAACTAGAGAAAACTGTCTGGAATTCCAAAAGTTTGAAAGTATTTTATCAGGTTTATATTGCATCATCTGGATGGTACATGAGGCCAATTTCTCACCACAATCATTGAGAATACATCGGACATCAATATCGTCTATGATATAAGAAAGTACTTTTGCCTCCAAATCTCCACTGATTGCATATACATCGATACTGGAAATGGAAACATTCGATTCAAGTTCGAAGCATGGAGTGGATTCATTGAAATAAAAAAGTGGAATATCCATTTGACAGTTTTCAGATTGATTCCAGAACTCTTGGGAAAGATTGTGGATGTAGGGTGTGAGCTTCAAAAAATTCTGCGGATAATGGCCAGTACTTTTACATATTCTGATACCATCTTCAGATTTCTTGATGAAATCGTCCAATTTTATAGCATTGAAAACTTCGAAACTTTCATTTTTACGGTGAGAGTAGTAAATAGTTGGCTCAAAATAGTAAGGTAGGAAGAATACAGATGAATCTGGATCTGCCTCAATGTAGAAGCTTGAAATATACGTTCCATAGGCTTTCGAATTTTTTTTAGAAGGAGGCTTCAAGCGAATGACAACCAAAGTTTTTCCATTCGTTTCGAAGCAAATGAAGAGATCTTTTTTCCATTTGAATCTTTGCAAAAATTTCCACTTTTGATTTATAGAAATTGATTGATCGATGAATATTTTCTCATTAAATTCCCTTCCAATTATCATGCCCGTTAAAAGAGTGAAACTTATATTCTCTACCGCAGGCTCATCGACATGACCAAATCCCCAGATTCCAGATTTATCCATTGGACCATAATACAAATCTTGCCACAAGGGAGTGTTCTCTAAGGTATTGAAACAACCTGGAGATGCATAAATAAAATCCAAATTCTCTTGAATCCTACAGCTCATTGAATTTTTGATAAAGATTATCCTAAAATCTAGATCTTCTCCTGGTTGCGTTACAATACTTTGTTTGGATCCACCATAAATGATGCGAGCTGTTCCATTGTCATCATGAATGATATTTTTCACTCGCGCAACTACATCATTAAAATTGACAAGATTATTTCGACGATGGGAAATTAATAGCTGGCAAATGCTCAAAATTATAAAAAAATACCGCATAAATAATGTAATTTGATTGTAATTGGAATATTTTCATGGTAAAAGGATGAAGTAAGAAGTGAACATCGTTATTGTAAAGTGAAATAATGCCATATACCTTCAACAATTGATTGAATTTCTGAAGAATCCTGAAATGAGCTGATATTTGGACAAAATTTTGGGTTGACTAAGTGGTCAAATTTTCTTCTCAGAACTTAAGCCTCAGATTCAACATTTAGCGATAAGTTAAGCATTTCGCTAGGAAATCAGCTCTGAATCATTCGTAAGAACGGCCGAAACAGTAATTCGTCTTCATACTTATTTTGTTTCGATGTGACAGAATAGCTCTCAAGCAATTTCGATCCGAAAAAACCAAGTAATAAACCAGTGATCGGGAAGAAGCTGGAAAAACTTTTAAAAAGTTTTTCAGTTCACCTTTTTCCGAAAAAGGTGAGCCGTTAGATTTGGAAAAAATCTAAAAAATTAATTTGGTTGTTGTGTGATGCTTGGAGACAGTTCTGACAGTTTGAAACTTTTTAACATAGCTCTTCTCTCATTGTAGCTTCGAGGCTACAATATGCATATCCATAGTGAAACTTCTGGTTGCCTTTGATGTGAGATTGAGTCTCGAACGAGATCCACAGGGCATGGTCAATTTTATCCAATTCATGCTGATTCGACTATCAATCGAACTCAGTCAGATGTATTGCGAACTCGACGTCAAATTGATTCGGGACGATTTTCATCCAGATAAAGAGGCGTTGGCTCAGGATTCCCTGCTCTCGAGGAATTCGATGGCTTTGATCAGATAAAAAGTGTTCTGCGTGAATATATGCACATTGTACCGCTTGGAATCGTCAAACACTTTTTAATTGATCTCATTAATGGTGGTGAGTTACCACAGAATGGTCCAATTTCATCGTTTTCTGAAACTAGATGGCGAATAGATGAAATTTTCGATGGGATCAGATCAGTTTCCTCTTTTACACGAAGACCAATAAATTTAACTGATCTGGCAAACTACAAGGCATCTGAATTCGATAACTTCTTATTTTATTAGTCTCTGGTGATACTGCCCGAGATTCTCAATCAAGAATTTGCTCTTCATTTTTTTCTCCTTTCGAATTCAATGTTCACTTTTCTGTCAGAAAGTTCTTCAGAACAAGATCTCCTTGGAGCAAGAGAAGAACTTGAAGCTTTTCAATCTCTATTCGTGCAATTAGGTTATCAAGAGAAGACTTTTAGATATAATTTGCACGCCTCAAAACACATACCTGGAGACAGAAGAAATTTTGGCCCTTTGAAATATTTGAATGCATACAAGTATGAAAGTTTTCTAGGTTTTTTGAAGAGTCTCACGAAAGGCGTTCATTTCCAGGCTGAAGAGTTAGCAATTAAAACTCAAATGATAATCATCTTGAATGCCTGGAGAATGAAAAATTCAGAGAGAGCACCTGAGTTAGCAAAAAAAATTGATCAGCCAAGATCTCATGATTACTCTAGTATCAAAATAGAAGCAAAACTTGATGGCTCTCCAGTTAATCATCCTTTTGTGTTGAATTTTTCAAAAGGCTTACTAAGATCAGTTAATGATACTCGATAATCCAAATTCAATGACAGTTTTTTCGAATTTAGAGGCAATTTTTATCGTTTCCATTGGCTAGTTGAAAAAACTCAAAGTCTCAAGCTTGTTTCTGAGAAATTAACTATAATTAAGCCATTTTAATCTTCATCCAATCTGATTGGACAAACGGTTACGCTTCGTTACGCGTTTATAGCGAAACCAACCAAAAATTTGAATTGGTCAGTTTCTCTTAAGAGATGAAAAAATTATTTTCTCATTCTCTTGGCGATAAACTTTTCCTTTCCAAATAATAAATCATTGTGAGTGATTAAAAATTCATCGATTGATCGTGACCATTGCCAAATAGAAATTAAAAAGAATGAGGTAAATATCTAACAATCATTTAACTATTGATACGCCCTGTTATGACAATTTTATGTGTTGAGTTTATGTATCAAATCAATTTCTCGAAGTCAAACATTTCACCACATCGGAAAAGATTCATGCCATATACTCTCCCCAAGGAAACTGAGTTCTCAGATTCTCCATGAGTTGTTTCGACTTCGTAATCTAGTTTAAATCGAAAGAACAACAATCAAAAGCTCAAATGAGATTGAGGTTGAGTATAGCTTCAGACAGAGAATGAAAGAATCAGAAAGATGAGATTTTACAGAGAACAGAAGCCTCTCAGTCCTGAAATTGACGTGGAGAGAGCCCTCAAGAGTGCAGTCAATCGATATTTTCTGTATGATCTACATGTGATGAATATTTGGCTGCCTGAACTACCGGTAGTTGGGCTACTGAATTATAAGCAAATTCGTTGCTGGCTATTAACTGGGCTGCAAATTAGAGGCGTGCGATGGGTGAGAAAAAAACCATCGAACCGACTTTTGATGGCTGGAAAGAACAATCGCAGAAAAATCGAATGTCTTACAAAAATTTTTTCTCAGAATCTATTCATAAGCCTCAGAAAAATCATTGAATTTGAAGGCACTTGAAATTTGTAGAAAATTGACAATATAGGAGAGAAATACAAAATTAGAGAGAAGATATCAACTCAGCTGGAAGAGAGAACATTATGAGAAGCTCTCCAACGCGTTTTGGAGATAATGTTGATCTTTTTTTGCTCAGAACATCACCAGCTTTGAAAAAAAGTCGCTCTGAAGGTACAGACGTTGCTGGGACAATCGGGTGTTTGAGCGCTAGCTTCGTTAACTCACCTTCCCTAGGAAAATTATTCACCCAAAAAAGAAGGGGATCGATTGATAAGGGAGATAATTAGAACCAAGATAATTGCTAAAATCGAACGAAAAGTTTGGTTTTGGTTTACTTTCTTTCACTCTTCGAAAGGTAAAAATATCATTAATATCAGGTGAAGTTCGATGAAGAGTTGCAGATCTAGTCATGAGAGGTCTGGAAGCTCTCAAATGAGTATCAGTTTTTTTAACAACATCAGCAGCAACTATGATGGATTGAAAGTCATAATTCTTGAATCTAGGGTCCAAAATCGTAGCTCTATTGTAAAGTTCAATAGATTCAATATGGACGAATCTCAAATTCAAATCTCTCAAGTATACTAACTAAACTCTTAGTTTCGTCATAAACGGGCTTGATACTTTCCAGGGCAATTTTGATCAAGTTTGTGATTGGAATAATCTGACTGATGGAAGGATGTGAGCTAGTGGATAATCTGTTCGTTACATCATAGAATGGCTTGAAAACTGTCTGAACTTCAGCAAGAATTTTAAGAGATGAATTTGGGATCATATCCTTGTCACTATCAAGCCTACTCAATGCCTTTGAAACAGGCTCACGAAGCAGGAGGAATCTTCCCACCATCATGTAAGTAGAATTCCATCTTGTTGGAACGTCTTGGATAAGCTTCAGAGGATTTTCTTGCAGCTCTTTCAGAACTGTGGTTGCTTTCGCACTATGGTGGAAAAAAGTTACAATATCTTTCACTTTTTGAACCATTTCGGCAATTTCCTCACATTCTTTGATAGCCTTTTGACAATGAAATTCAAAGAATGGGCAAAACACGATGCATGTTTCCCTGATCTAATTAACAGATTGATTGCATCCATAATGTTCTTAGCATTATCCATAACACATGCAGCAATCTTCGACTTCTCGATTTCCCAAGACTCTATGATTGAGGTGAAAATCTGACAGAGGTTTTCAGCTGTATGAGTTTCGCTGAACATCAGGCGAGCGATGCTGTAAGATTCAATCGATTTACCATTGAAGCTATGAGCTGTAATACCAAGGTACTGGTTGTTCGTATACTGATGTGTCCAGTCAGCAGTCAGAGCAATATCCGGAAAAGTTCTCAACTTGTCGATGATGAACGCTTTGGCACCAAAAATACCTTATCTTATCTTATCGATCATGAGAGATAAAATAATTTTATCAGTATCTTGGGGTCACGCCCAGTTTTTCTGCAAATGGATAAGTTGATTTTTGATCAACTTGTACCTAGGATTGATACATGAGAAATACCTTATCTTATCTCATCAATCATGAGAGATAAGAAAATCTTATCAGTATTTTGGACTCCCACCAGATTTTTTTGTGGGAGGAAGATAATGATTTTTGACCAAGTTGTACCCGGGTCTCCTACGAGATGTGTATGCAGTCTTATCTTATCGGTTGTGAGAGATATGATAATGTTATCACCATCTTGGGGTCAGACCTTGTTTTTCCAGAAAGTAATAAATCCATTTTTCATAATCTTATCACACTCCAAATATCATGTTAACTTCTCATCTTATCACATTTTTGGTAAGAATTCAAATGATACCATTCTCATGGCGATATGACTACCTGTTTTCGAGATAGCGAGAATGAAGGGAATGGCTTTATCTCAGGAAGTATGAGTCACACAGAGTTCTAACTTCATTTTTTGGTCTCATCACACTCGATAACATATGATAAGAGAGTTTCATCGAAATCTGAGCATGGGCAGTTTTCCCATAGAGAATGGGCATTGTCCTTCACGATCTATTCTTATTTTCAATGTTTTCGGGTGAGGAACCTTGTATCTCGGTGAAATCATGTTGAACATTCCTGAATCCATCACCAGTAACGACGTTGGCTGCAATGGTATCTTTCACCAACCAGGTGGTTATTGCATTTGTATACATTTCAGATCGATGTCCCGAATCATTGAAGCTATTGATGTATTCAAAACTTTGATCCAAAGTCATTTAAGATGGTGTAGGAGAGCTTCCTGTGCTCGGACCACTTTGATCCCCAATAGCATGAGATGATGAACCATCTGAAACTATCGAGCTAGCCCCTGATGATTCAGCACGTTTTTTCTTCATGTCAATCCGATGAACAGTTAGCAGATGAGTAGCAAAATTGGAGGTATTCCCACAATTCTTTAACCATTTCAAACATCTGAGACATTGTCCTTTAGCTCCCAATGTATTTTCATCAAAGTAGTCCCAAACAATTGAATCTCTGTTTCCTCTGAAATTTGATAGCACAGAATTAGCATAGAAGCGTATAATAACAACAATTCTTACCTTTTTTGGGCATTTTTGGTGATCGAGAGTTCATTTGAATCTTCCAGGAAAAGATTTTCAGTGTTGAATATCAACCAATGTTATTGGCTGTATTGCCTCAATTTCACCAAATTCTCCAGCCAATTATGTTCACTGACCACACAATAACAGACTCTGATTGGTGTGAGATAACACTCAGGAGGAACTTATTTAACTAATTTTATCAATTTTTGGACCAATTAGCTGTTTAAATGATTAGATTCAATCAATAACAATTTGTCAACATTCTATTGACGCCCATCTCTCAGCACTACAAATGGCGTCTGACAAAGAAATCGGAAGTCAAAACAACCATCGAACCCACAATCGAATGGTCAAAACCATCGATACATCGAACCATCTGACGATGTATCGCACGCCTCTACTGCAAATGTTGATGAGATCGCTAGATTTACTCAGATTGATTGAAACAGCCAGAATACACATAAAGCTAATTGAAATAGAGTTTTCTCCGAGATTTCTTACAGAAAAAGAACTACATGGTTTAACAAAAATTTGCCGAATTTTTCAGTGGGTGACAAAATCTCACTTCAGCTTCGACCTATCAAAACTGATCTTCCTTCACCTCTAGCTCACAGTATAGATAAACAAATTTTAATCTTTTCTTGCATGTTTTCTCATTAGAAATGCCCATACAAAGTGGAAAAAGAGTGTTCTGAAGTTACCTCCCTATAAGAAACTCAGAGCTCTGATGAAACCATGCTTCGATGAGGATGCTCTTCAACACTGTCCAGGTCCTGTGATGAGAATCATCCATGCTGCCCCCAATCTTGATTCCTCATTCATACGAACAATACAGGATATAGCCTCCAAGTTTGCTTACAAAAACTGCTCCTAATCTTGAGTGAAGAATGCACTGAATTTCGACAGAAGGCTGAATTCTGAGAAGCTTCTGCGCATAAACATGCGTATCTGAGTTTATTTACTTGAGCTTTGAATCAGCAAGTTTGCAAACTTAACACAACGTCTTTTCGATTCTTCCATGCCAAAATTTACTTATTTATCAGTATTCATCATGTCTCAACTTGATATCAAACAAGAAGAGGTGATCAGTAATCATGCCAGCGATCTCGAAGGTGAAAATTGGGAAGATGTTCAAGAATCGAGTGATTGTGAATGTAATGGTGAGATGATGGCAGTGATGATGAAGATGGTGAAGATGGTGATGACGACAGTGAAGAAAACGAAGATGATTATGAGGAACACGATCAGGGGAACGCGAGTTTAGACAAGGTAACCATATCTTGTGGATTTTGAGTTTTTTGATATTAATTCTACTTTTTCACTCAATTCTAGAACAATTCAAAGAAGAATAAAGAAAAATGGTCTGGAAAAGATATGGCGGTGCGAGTTTTTTGAGAGTGAAAATAATCAATTTTCTCACCTTAATTTTACCTGAATTGATTTTATCTTCTGTTTCTTCTCCTAACAACAGGCAGGGAACATGGCAAAGAATGATGATGGCCTTTATTATGATGTAGTTGCTCTAGGTGGACAGCAGTGGACATATCTAAAATCGAAAAAAGCCAAAGTTCTTGCCACTGAAGTTTTCTTCCAAGGAAATTTATTAGAAACGTCAGAGATCAACTGTCCAGATTTAAGAGTCAAAGGCTTGGGATTCACATTGAAAGGCTCCGACAAACTGAAGTTCCCCGAGGAAGAGGGAGAAACTGAGGCCAGAAAAAGAGGAGATTGGAGAGAGGAAAAGATCCACAGATGGAATGCCGCTTCTGTGGAAAGATCTGCTCGACAATTGTATTCGCCATGAGCGGCTTTATTGTGTCGCTCCTGGATCACCGAATCATCCAACTCCATGTGATCCTTCCTTATGTGGCGAGAATTGTTTGGGATATTCCGTGAAGAATGTAAAAATCAAACGAATAGCTCCACATTTATTTTTCCTCTTAGATTCTGAAATCAGATCAATAAATTCAGAAATTCCAACAGTTACGCTCCCCCAAAGAGCAGATTATTGATGGGAAAGCCTACGATTATGCAGCAATAGGGTGCTCTTAGGCTTACCATGAAGAAGAAGGATCATGGTGTCATGCTTACTGTGTTGTACCTTATATAAATGAATATTATATCGTAAGCGATGATAAATTTTATCACCTAACGAGAGAAGAAGGTTTAAAACATTCTGAAGTGTTGGGACAAAGCTATTTCTCCGCCAAAAACTTTGGTGAGAACATTATCAATATCAATTTGTCTTACCAAAGCTTATATCTATCTGAACTTTTTCTAAATTTTTCTCACTCCTTACGAATTTGAACAATTAAATAGTCTCATATCGATGTGAATATTTTTTCCAAACTCAAAAAACGAAGAAAAATGAGCAAATCATCTTCCATACTCTCATTATTCTATTTCTTCGCTACAAAAAATGATTGAAAATCAATGTTTATTCGAATATCTTACAAACATTTCCCCATTGATTTTTATTTTAATGATTTTTTTCGATAAGCTCTACTTAAAAAGTTTCTGACCAGAAAAAGTATAGAATGAATTCAACTGAAAGACCTATTTTCTGAATTTTGCTTGAAAATTTCCGTTTTTTCAAAGATTTTATGATAGTGAAAAAGCTCAGGTTTGCATCAACTCGTCTTACTCAGCGGGATTTATCCTAATTAATAGTCCAGATAGCTATACTTTAGTCAGTTTTTAGGTATCTGAGTTATATTTAAAGCTTGGTTCAAATTATTCTAGCTTTTATGTTTCTAGCGTAAGATTTTTCCTGATTTTGTTAGCTGAAAATTAAATATTTAAATATTTCACAGAACACAGACAGCACTATGACTCAGTGGGACTCGTTTTCTCTGAGTTATACATCATGCCGATGACAATTTGATACACTTTTTGCATCTTCAAAAATTTTCTCGATTATACATCTACCAAAATAATAAATTACCTGGAGTATATCTTTCATTCAATAGATAAATCCTCTCAATTCAATTTTAATCAAATTTTTCTCATGAAGTAAGTTTGTTTATTTATAATCCCGATTTCAATAAGCTTACAGAAAGTTTCCAAACTTATAATTATTATTATAATTAGTATTATCATATTCTTGAAGCTCTTTCGACTGTGGAACATGTTGAAGGCATAATGAATAATAGTTACAAACTATGCAAGAAAAAATTTTCATGTGTGAATAATCATATATTACTCGGAATATGCACAATAACATGAACAAAAAGGGTCACAAAATGAGAAAGCGTATTCTAATACTGAATCATTAAGCTTGTGAACTTATCGAATTACAACATAAAATTAACAGAGGATATACAATTTCTGCAATTCCTATTTACAATATTAACAGCTTAAAGCTGACTTTTAGTTTGTACAAATTTGTCAACGTATATATTCTCACAAAGTTTCTTATCGAGTGTGTGATTGTCCTCAGATTTAAATTATTGAAAATACAGACAATTCAAAATTCAAGATGTCGAAGAGTGTTTTTATATTTTCAGTTATATTCGTACTTCTGATTGGAGATTGGACAATATGTCTTCCGTCAACCATCATACCACCTCTACCAACTTGGTCATCTCTGCTCAGACACCGGAGATCCGAAAATGCGCCTCATGTACGAGAGGAATATGAACCCGATCCAAAAACTCCCGATTTCTTTGCACGTCTCATGGCAAAGCCTCCACCTTTTCTAAATCAAAGGCACACAATCACAACCAAAAAACCAAAATTTTGAGGTCTTGGGCTTTGCTATTTGGATTGGCCCTTCTCTCATGAAAGATTTGAATTTTGGATTTCAAAGCAAAAGCCAAAGATAATCTTTCTTCCAATATTATCGATGATATTTCAAATTTAAAGTTTTAAGTTTGGACTCATGTGAAAATAAAATGAATTAATTTTATTTGTGGAATTTGTGGATGATCTTTTTGTGCTATTTTTTCAATTCTATCTCTCTCCATCTTCTCTGATCCCATTCGTTTTTCGGCTATTCTTCACCGTTGAAGAACATGTCCATCCATTCGACATTAGATCCACTTTGCCCTCTCTCTCTCCCTTTATTCGTGAATAATTATCCTGTCCATAATCTGAAATCTGAAATTCGTTCCTCATGAGGAAATATGCATATTTTCTTCCCCAGATCTCAAGTTTTTCCAAAGTGTACAATTTCACATTTGCTCTACATTCTTCATTAGGGCTTTTTGTGCTTCATTCCATAAATTTATTCTACTCCTCGGCGTTTTTTTCCGATTTTTTGCTTTCCTCTGGTGATACTTGATCTTTTACCTCTGTCCCAGATTCTCGAGACTGTGTCCTGGAATCACTATTCGGAAAAGTCTCGGTGCTTCCTATGTTTTCAGTTTCATCCTCATCCTCATCTTCATCTTCATCTTCATCTTCATCTTCATCTTGTAAACTCTCCTCATCTACGCTATCTTCTTCCTTTTGGACAACCCTTCGCACCACTCTTTTCTTGGGTAAATCTTGACTGACAATTAAGAATATAATCACCAATAAGACGAGGAAAGCTATCAATATTAGTACTATAATATTGATCGGAGGTCCTTCGTTCCTAGCTTGTGAGCCTACTTTCGATAGTATGGCCATAGTAGCATTCACCTCATTTTCCCCACGTTTTATTCTGATCATTGGCCTATGAAAATCAACCCCAGCAATTATCACACCATATAAGCCATCCTCATACGTGGCATTAAGATACTCTTTTCCATCAAATGTAACAGATGCTGTTTCTCCAGTCTCCTCATTGAGTATGTGAGGCAAATCAAAAGCCACCTTAATTAAATCTTCATCATTAAGTTTTGCTTTCGATACACTCATTTGTAGTCGACATTGTTGTCCACCAGTAGCATTCAGAGAATCTTTACTTGCACATCCGGATGGTGTCCATAGACAATCGAAACCTCCGTAAAGAGTGCAAAGTATACATGTGCGAAGATGCTGACAATCAAGTAGTCTGGATTCAATTGGAGTACCTTTTTTATCCCATCGAATTAAGGAGAAACTATCTGGTTTCCAATAGATTGAGGAAATATCTTCCCTTGATATTTGATATTCGGATTTTTCACCATTGCATTTGGTAAAATTTCCTTCACATTGGCTGAGATCACATCTAATCTCATCATCACCCATAATATAAGATAAAATATTGGCATCAAAACTTCTACCGATTGCATATACATCAACACTGTCCATGTGAACTCCTGGTTTCAATTCGAAGCATGAAGATGAATCGTCAAAATGGAAAAGCGGAATAATGTTTTCGCATTTTTCAGTCTCATTTAACGGTTCTTTGGATAAATCTTGAATGTAGGAACTTAATTTGAAAAATTCCGCTGGATATGAGCCCTGATCTTTGCATTGCTTAAACCCTTCCTCCGATTTTTTGATCACATTTTTCAACTTTAAGGCATTGAAAATTCTGATTGTTCCTTCGATATGATGAGTATAATACATGGTAGGCTCAGAATAGGAGGGTAAAAAGTATACTGAAGGATCGGTAGTGGTGTCAAGGAGAAAACTTGAAATATATGTTCCATATTTTTTGGGATTATCGTCTGGAAAGGGTTTCAAGCGTATCACAACAATCGTATCTTGATTAGTTGCATAACAAATGAACAGCTCATCTACCCATTGAAATCTTTGTAAAAATTTCCACTTTTGTCCTTTGTCAATTGGTTGACTGATTGTTAATTTTTGCTGAAATTTAGGCTCAATCATGGTACCAGTTATCAGAGTGAAATCTGTATCTTCCTCCGATGGTTCATCAACATGACCAAATCCCCAAAAACCTTTATCTTCAAGTGGCCCATAACGCAAATCTTGTTGTAAATGTACATTATTATTACCTGAACAACCGATAGATATTCTCACCGAATCGGGTGTTTCCATGATTGCACAGTTTTTGTCAATATTGATAATGATTAATTTGAAATCGAAATTTCCTCTTGGCTTATCTTTCAGATAAACTCCTTTATCTCCAAAATGTATCATGGTACCATTTTTGGAAGAACCTATTTGCTGGATACGTGCAATCACATCATTGAAATTGACCAGAGAATTTCTGTCATGTAATCTTAACAGCTCACAATTGGCTAAAATGATTAAAATTTTGATAAATAAATTGAACCGATCATATGTTGACCATGGATTGGACATTTCCACCGATAGTCCAGTGAAAAATTCTGATCATTTTCACCCAAAACAAACAGTAATCAAGATGATTCTATTAATATCCTAACAATATGGAAATTTCATTAGAATCTTAGCTGATGAGATGATCAAAATATTTTCATCATGAAGAAGCTCAGGTATCATAGGACATCAGATGGCTAAAATTATGTCAATTCCTTGAGATTTTTATCATTCCTCTGATAAATTCCATTAGAATGTAAACAAAAATGCAAATCGAAATTGAGCTCATGAATCTTTTATCTCCGAAATTTTTACTCTATCAAAATGTTTCAAGATAAAAAATTGACTCAAAAGTTAAGATAGCCTATCTAGAAGAAAAAGATGTATCAGTTGTATCTTATGGGTATCTACACACATGGTATTGACATGCTAGAGGCTAAAATCACGCCGATCTTTTGTCAGTATATTCTTTTCTCTCTCTTTCATCTCACCACCGTATATACCCTGCATGATATCAAGTCATGTTCACGTAAATCACGTTCAGTAAAATTCAATACCTGATACCTGTGGCGATCAGCCGTCTATGTCGTGAACTATGCCTGGGCCACTTGATAAAATACACGAGCTCATGTGTTCATCATGAACCTCTGGGCACAGTGGAACAATCATGCATATACCACTGATGGCTACCATTATTATTATCGAATGCTACCTTCTCTCTTGCCCCATTGAAGATCGCTTTTCCAATGCCACTGGTAAGTTGATCATCTGTAAAAGTGCGAAACAAGAGCCTTCAACTAACTACTCATGAACTCTACTATCACATGTAGTGGAGAGATATTTTCCATGTTCTCAGATGCAAGTGAAATTTTCAACTCCACTGTATGTATTTACTAGGTCCAAGTCGTGAGGTATTGATTTACAATGGAAAGAGAGGAGAAGTAGAAGCTCATGATATTGGGTTCGGGAATACAAAATTGCTTCTCTCTCTCTCTCTCTCTCTCTCTCTCTCTCTCTCTCTCTCTCTCTCTCTCTGGACACTCACGATTGATGAGAGTATATGTAGCCCTTCGGGCTTTCATATTAGGTTCTTTTTTGTCTGGATGATGTTTTTTTTCTTCCTCTCTTCCTCCTGCTCATCACAAGAACACTGGTCATCATTTTCATGATCATCACCAGTCTTCAGAAGCACGTTGTAGTTATGAATTATCATTACTAGAAGAAAGAGAGAAAAAAGAGAGAGAACGTAACGAAGTAGAATTATTATTAGGAGGAGGCAAAGGAAAATGATTCTCAAGTAAATTGGCTTGTGCTTGTGGTAATAATCATGATGTGTGTATTGATGAGCACACTGAAAACCCTTGTGGTTCAAAGCTCGATAAATGGTCAAATTTTATACTAATGGCAATGATATTTGCATGTATCAGCTGATTTTTGCATCGAGTTCATTGTTCTTGGGTTGAAATTGAATATTATTGCTGCTCTTTTTTTTGAGAATAAAAATTTTGACATATGAGGAGCGTGAATTGAATCAGCGTTGCTACTCTCTATACCCGATCAATGATCTCCGGAACTGATAGATAATTTCACGTTCATGACAGTGTATATTTGAGTGTTCTGATTTCGTATTTCGGATCAATGTTCAAGTCCAAAATGGCTGGAATCAGAATGTAGACCATGAATTTGAATGATTGAATAGAAAAGGTCTTCTGAAAGTATGTTCAAATTACATATCGAAAGGAGAACAGACACTTCGAATGTGCCTGGTGTGTGTGTGTGTTTGATATAGCTTGAAGGATTAAAAGTTAGTCAAAATGAGACACTTTAATTTGAAATAATATTCAGGTCACTTCCGACGAATTTACCATTCACATGCTTATCAATTTAAAGCTTAACATCAATCGATTGTCGCTCGATACTTTTCAATTGCCTACTATTGAAATGATCTGCTATCGAGAATGATGAGGATCAAATAATAATTTTCCATTGAAAATACCTGCTGTTTTAGCTTATTTTGGTGATTGAAAAAAAAATTTGAAAAAAAGTTCTGAACATGTTCAGCAAAGCGAAGAAGACTTCTCACTTGATAGTCCTACAATTCCAAAATATCTGGAAAAATTGACTTATGAGTTTTTGAGATAGAAATTAATTACTTAACTCAAAGTGTTGAATAGATGATCATTCTAAATCACAAATATTGAGGATGATTCCAATAAACAAACATTTTTCGATGACTTTTTAGCTCAAATCTATTCATTGAAAAAGTAAAAATTTTTAAAATGAGTCCAATTTTTAGCTTAAACAACCAAAAGTTGTCAGCTAAAGCTATCTCAGGCTCAGTAACTGTTAATTACGTCCATAATTTTTCCAAAATGTGCCCATAATTCAGTGAGTGAATATTATATCCACCTACGCTGAGAGCCTCTTTTCTCAGCGAAGTGCCAATACTAGGCAATATTGGTAGCAAGCCCAGTTCTTCAATGTTCTCCTATCGAGAAAACTTCTCATCTTGAAAATTAATTAATTCATTGATCGATATTTCAAGACGATGGTAGCGATATGTTTGCAATTAGTAATGATTTTTTGAAGAAATTTCTCGTAAATGGGAGACCTTTTTCCATAACAAGGCAAGGTTTACGATCTTTGAACGATTATAAAACATTTAATCTGGTTTTAAGAATGAGTTGAATAAAATTCGTTTGGTATCCAGTGATATTTTTTGCTCGAAAGGATTAAATTCATTCATAATTTTTGGTGAAAAAATTAATTTGCTTCTTCATGCTATCCATTTTTGGAGCGACTTTTGATTTAAATTTAAGAATTATACCTCAAAAAGATCGCAAAACCTCGTTAATAAGAATAAAAAGATGCAAGAATCATCAATTATGGTCCCATAAATACACTTTGCAATCAGAATTGTTCCGCTAGCCATTCGTGTCTTAGATGGTAAAATGATCTGGAAATCATCTTAAATACTTAGATGTATCTTCAATCCGCTTGACAATAGTTAATAAACTCTGATTTCCAAATTTAAGACTTCAGAGCTATTCTCAATGTTGAAATAATTCAAATAAAAGTAGGATTATTATGCCAATTTTTTCCCTAATCAAATGACCAATTACAAATAATCACTTGATTATGAGGAGGTAAAAACGTCAAATGCTCTCAATTAAATCAATCTTTTGGCAATATTTTTAATGATACCATGAAAAGTATTGATGGAAAATTACTTCCTATTTTTTTCTCAATGATCCTTTTACTACTATTTTACTACTATTTTTGATTCAAAAATTTTTCACCCATGTTGTAATAGCAAATTTTTCACCCCAAAATTGTATGCATGAAATTATTGTGTAATATTCAAATTTTTCTCCTCAAATTAATGAGAGGAACCTTCATCATCTCTACCTGCAACAATCTAAAACACGAACACCAATTTTTCTTCAGATAATGATTCATTGTGGATCACCTTATTCTATGGTCGCCTATCATGTAAATTAGATTGTGATGAAGAAAAAAAATTGATCCGCTCCCATCACACAAAATTTTTGAGATGCTAATGATGTTCTTCTCCTATGTGAACCTAGAATGATGTCCATTTATTTTCATCATCTCACTGATTCAATTTGGACCACAAGCTGATTCGGAATATTCTCCGAAATGTATGTGGTCAAGGCGGCATGTATCAATGGTCAACATTCCTCACACACACAACCGTGACTATCAAGAATTTTGCCACCGAATGTTCAAATGAATATTTTGTATTCAAAAAATTATTCCTCTCAACCAGCAAAAGGCATGTATTCACCAAAAATTTGCATCGTTCCTTTTTTTGCCGAAAAAAGAATCATCCCATGAAAGAGAGGTGATATTATGTGTACAAAAGGGCACCAAAACATGAATGCTAGCCATGACTTTCGCTCTCCACAGGCCCACTTCAGCATGGTCATCATTATCATTATTATCGATAGTCCAAGAAAGAGAAAGAGAAAGAGAGAGAGGGATGAAGAGGAGAGAGATGATAATTTGGCTCCCACAAAAAAGAGAAGATGAGAGAAGGTCCCATCAATGGATGGTGGAAATCAATGGTAGGCTCAATCTGTTTCGCTTTCATGCGAGATTCACCCACTCTTCACGCATTTCGGGATAGATTCACAGAGAGAGAGGATGTACGAAAATTTAACAAAATGCTACCTGATGGAACAGGGCAAAGATGATGATGATTATCATCATCTTTTCCGATGATCTCGATATAATCATGATTATACATGAGATCGAGTAGTAGAAAAAGATGAAGTGAGCAATATACAGTGTAAAAAAAGATTACTTGCAACTTGAAATAAGAAGAGATGATTTTTGCAAAACGGCAGGCCATCATTCGGAGTGATACTAAGAACAACGAAAAAGGTGAATAAAGAGAGAGAGAGAGAGAGAGAGAGAGAGAGAGTAGAGAATGGAAAAGAGATGAAGAAGCTCATCTCCTTACCTGAGCTTCTTCACCAGAAGCTGCCTTCTTCTCTCTCTCTTCTTTATCTTCATCTCCTCCTCCCTATCATCCACCGCCACCCCCACCAGCCACCATCATCATCAGCAAAAATCTTTCATCTCTTGTACCATCTCTTGTATGTGTGTGTATGGCCCCTTCTGGAAGAAATCGTTTTTCGCCTTCGGCCTTTTGTCCACCCCGATTGATGATCTTCTTCTTCTCTCTCCTCTTGGCTACACCATTCCCGAAAAAAAACTTTAGCCCTCATCGTTTCTCCTCTCCTTTTCCTTCTTTTTCTTCATCTTCTCCTTCTTATACTTCTTCTTTTTGGGGATGTTCTTCGAGGAAAGCAAGCTTCATCTCTTTCGCGCGCGCTTCTGCTTAATATTTTTTCTTTTCAACTTTTACCAACATATATTAACTAAGGGCTTCACATTAACATTTGAAGTGAAAAAATTTTCGCATTCAATTTTCTCTATCTTCTCTCTCTCTCCCTCGGTCCATCTTTGCCCATGATTTTTTTCTTCTTCGAAAGGTTGGATAAGATTTTCCTTAAATTTTTTTCTTGATGGGAGCATTAAAATGTGGCCTCAAGAGGTGCCATGGTGCCAATCGGAGGAAGAAGGTATGAGAAAAGAGGGAATACAGGCACACACATGTGTTTGTGATTGGCTTACACACAGTAGTATGTCTCTCTCTGGGATCATGGTATCAGGCTTCATTTGCGCTTCATCATTATTTCAATTTGCCTTCAAACAAAATGAAACATTTCACCAGAACTTTCAAACTTTTCATGGTATATACAGCACTTTATATCATTCAACCGGCAACAGTAGCAGTGGCAGCCTTAGTATTAGTGATAGTTTGTCCGGTTAAATTCAATTGCATTCAAGGGATTCACTATATCTTTCTTCTCTCTGTGTGTTCAATATATTTTCTCATTATCTGTGGATGTTTGTGAGATGAAAAATTCTAATGATTTGACGGCATCATGTGCTCTGACCCACACTAATGGAATGGAATGGCTTTTGGAATAACTTTCTCTTTCCTTTTTTACCTTCTCTCTCTCTCTTCAAATGATCGGCATGCTTCGCTTTGCCATGATTTGAAATTCGTATCTGGTCATGATGAAATGCAATGATCATTACTATACCATTTACACCGTGCAGGCCACTCGTGTCAGAAGGAGAGAAAATCGAAATACTTTGACTCCATCATAAAATACAAGTGTGTACGCAAAGCAATTGCAAATGAAGCAGCCTGGTAAAATCAGATATAGAGAGAGAATATAAAGCGATTGCGAATAATGAGAATTTCCTAGGCACGTCAATCAGCCAAATTAAGGTTCACTTTTCGATTTTAACATAGTAATAGTTATTTCTCAGCTTTGGCCTCACAAGAATGCGGCATCACATTCTCCATCTCTCTATCTCTGATACAATTGACGCTTGACGGAAGCCTCTTTTTTTCTTATTCGTCCTCTTCTTCTCCTTCTTGGCCTTTTCTTGTCAAATTATCAAGCCCCTTGGCTGGTCCTCTTTCTTTTAGCTCCTCTTCTTCTTCTTCTTCTTCTCTCTCTCTCTCTCTCTCTCTCTCTCTCTCTCTCTCTCTCTCTCTCTCTCTCTCTCTCTCTCCCTTCATCAAGCTCTGTTTCACTGAGGGACAGACAAAGAGAGTGAGAAATAAAGAGAGAGAGGCCAAAAGTGAGATGCCAAGAGAGTAGCCAGCGACAGGCCACATTCTTTCTATTACACAACTGAGAAGCCAAGAACAAGATTCCACTTGCTCACCTATTCGATGGACCTGAGCATACTTACTTAGTTACAAAAGCAGCCTCAGGCCAAAGAGAGAGATAGAGAGAGAGAGAGAGCTTGGCGAGAATGATCATTGGCAAATGAACCGAATGCCAATGGATGAGAGAGAGAGAGAGAGAGAGAGAGAGAGAGAGAGAGAGAGAGAGAGAGAGAGAGAGAGAGAGAGAGAGAGAGAGGTACACAGAGAGATGGAGAGGTAAGATGGGATGTTACCTTGACTGGGTCGTATCTGGGCTACCGAAAAAAGAAACGATGATGGCTAGATTTTGGGGCCGATTATTTTGGCCCATAATAGAGTGATTATCCAGTAGGACAGAGAGTAAGAGAAGGAAAGAGATAAAGAGAGAGAGGTTCTTTAGGTATATTTTAAGACCTCCAAACAGAAGCTACTTGAGAAGGCGACATGGTTATAAGTGGTCATTTCAACGGTACCTGCGGGCCTTTACACTGTGTGTTTACTATGCGCTAGACCTCACTTTGCCCATGTGGACATCATGATATCTTGGTGGAAAAGGAGAGAGAGAGAAAAAGGATGCCTTTTTTATTTTCACAGATGCTATCAAAATCTTCATGGTGGCCTCATTCACTTACCCCAAATCTGTACACAGAATGAGTCTCGGACCGTCCGGACTTGTAGCACTATTCAACTGGTCGTATCATTAAAATTGCCAAACTTGAAATATATATTATTTTGATTGCTACTTAATTTGAATCAAACAGTCAAAGAAAAAGATAAAGAGAGAGAGAGAGAGTCACAAAAATTCAGAAAGAATTTGAATCCAGTGTTAAAGAAGAGAGAGAGAGAGAGAGAGAGAGAAAGAGACATTCATTAGTTGCCAGCTATTATCGATTAGTGTGGATCCTCTCTTCAACTATTAACCCTGAATTGCACACATACACACACACTTATGTGTGTAGCCTATAAATGAAGAAAATTTTGCCGACCGATCAATGTTGCTTCTGGTATGTGTCGCCTCGACAAAAAAATAACGAAATACTATTCATATACAAGGTTTGCCATCATCATCATTTCTGAGAGAGGTCCATCAGAATCTTGGAACTGAAGTCATGAACAGGGGAGATAGATAAAGAGAGAGAGAGAGGCCTTCCAGTCAAATGGACAGGATCATGTGTGAGATAGATAAAGTGAGTGAGATGATGTGATTCTGATGGATTATCAGCTTGACACACACACACATATATATGTATGTGCCTGATGTATATACAGAAGCAAAGTGTCCCAGGACTGATGCAGGCTAAATTGTTGGTGGCAAATTGTGTTTTTATTCATGCACTTAATAATAATCGTATTGAGATATCTTCATTGATGAGGCAAAAAAGAGCCAAAGAATTCAGAGTGAGAATGGATGACAAATTGAGATCATGATTACGATTATATATTATATATATTATTATCATCATCATTCCAGCCAAAGAGCCAATATATATTGATTATATATATACACTTCATTGATACGTGTGTGCTTGTGTGTGTTCCAATTCTTTGGCAAGATGTTTGGTAAAAATTTTTCCCAAACTTTAACACACAACATATTATTTGGGTCCATCATCAAGATCGAGCAACCAGTTTTGGGACTGATGAAAAAATAACCCCAAAAAATTTTTGCCTCTAAACAATATTATCTGATGATTCAGGTGATTCTTTTTCTTTTCAAGATGCTCACACATATTTCTCACGCTCAATTGGAAAAAAGAAGAAAGATTCACTTAAATTAAGAAGAAGATGAGAGAGAGAGAGAGAGAGAAAAGTTTTTCTGTTCAAAAGTCCAATATAACGGTATTTTTGTGGTATTCATTTGACATGATCATTCGTGAACATAAAAACACTGGACCACACTACATTCTTGGGTCAATGTTTCTCTCTCTCTCTCTCTCTCTCTCTCTCTCTCTCTCTCTCTCTCTTAATGTTAATTAAATCAATAACTAAAAGTTTTTTTGCACGATTTATTGTCAATAATATGAGTTAAGAGTAAAAATAACATGGCCAAAAGTTATTAGTGTGTGAGAAAGCGCGCGTAAATGAAGTTATCATCATCAGTGGAATGATGATGATTTTTGTTTTTCCAAAGTTCCCATGAACATTGGACAAAGTTTTGTCTGTTCATCTCTGTGTGTATGTATGAGAGCAAAAGATGATGATGAAACATATCATCAGTTTGATCAATGTAAGTGGCAATGTACACCACAGCGAGCAATAGCTGATCATGTAAAATTTTCGATTAGTTTGTCTAACTATTAGGCGGACTCAATGCGTTTTAACCAATGGGCAACAATAATTTTATGCACAACTTGATTCATTTTTGCTCTCAATTCATTTATTATTATTATTATTATTTTAAAGCCAAAATTAGTGCAGCATTTTTGCTTCTCTCTCTCTAAATACAACACAGTACACCTAAACAACAACAAACACCAATACATACATGCATATTGAAATAGATACATACGCAAACACAATCATTCATATTCATATCACGATGTCTCACCATTTGATTGATGAGTTTTCAGAGCTTTTTTGTAGCCTCGCTTTCTATGTTCTGACCAACTGACCATTCGTTTTCGGTCGAAAATATTGCCTATTCGCACTCCTGCAAGCTTCTTTCTCTCTCCCTTTCCTGAAAATGATTCCAGAGAGAGCGAGAGAGAGAGAGAGAGAGAGAGAGAGAGAGAGAGAGAGAGAGAGAGAGAGAGAGA